>CM039681.1:31618113-31625613 GCA_022537955.1 Schmidtea mediterranea
AAGTGTGAAAACTGAAAATACTCAGAAAGTAGAAAAAATGATAATTGATATTAGTAATTCTGTGTTTATCCAATCTATTTGTATTAAGATATATTTTATAAGTAATATAACAACTGTAAAATAAAATATTTGTAATATTCAACAGATCTCTATTAATATTATTAATTAATACTATTATTATTATTATTATTATACTTTAACTTTTTATTATTATTACCATTTCATTAACATTATTTTCGTCTATTATAATTTTATTATCAATCATTTCGTCATCATGTGTGTTATCAACATTTATATTTAAAGATCTAAAATTTATAATTGAAGAATATTAAAATGTTTACTATTAAATTATCAAAAGTGGATAACATAACTAATTAATGATAATATTAAGTTAATTTATAAAGTTTTTACTTAAATTTTGAACTCAAATATATTTTATAAGCTAATTTTAACTTAAAGTATATATTTTATGTGTAAATATCTAATTGTGGTTTGAGTGAGTAAATTGATGCACTATGTGTATATTAGTAACAGATGGCTATCAGGTAGGTACAATATGAGTAAAGAGGGAGTCAACACATAATAAATCAATAAAAAGAAAACTAATTCACCCAATAAATCAATAAAACAAAAGCATATGGAAACCGATCTACACAATAAAACCCCAGATATTTTATGAAAACATTTAAGTAAAATGACATTCTAGCACTATTGACTTTCCAAATTGTAGTCATGACATCATCTGAATTGATCCTGTATCCTTGTATAATGATAATTGTATACCAATGAAAGTTTTCAATAAAATTTACTTCTTTATTAGCAATATAAAACTTTGCATTCTCGTGGCCAAGATATATGTTGTTATCGCTTCTTAACTTGATATTCATTGTATTTAGAATTTCGTTTACTAATTACAATCTGCATCCGATATTATCGGGTATTGATTAATGTGATTGGCATTGAAAATTTGTAAGTGATAGAAAATCTGAGAAAATGTAAGGTATGGCTATAATTCTTCACTATCATAAATTCAGTTTGCATGTCAAAATAATGATTATAGTTGTCATCGTATTTATACTATGTATATAACCAATGCAATGATAATGTATAATTTTACTATAAAGATTCTAAAAATATTTTGAAATTAAAAATGTCAAAACTGAAGATACTCAGAAAGCTGAAAAATTAGCTATGATGTATATAACCTTAATGTCTGCATGACCTCTCCATAATCTCGATGTTTGAGTAATAAATTGCATCGATATTGCATTTTAAATGAATGGATATTGCAATAAAATATTATAAAAAATCATACGGAAACAAGTGATCAAAACTTATCTATATATATATATTTTTTATGATGGAATAATACCAGTTGAGGTTCTAAGGATCTATATAGAAATGTTTTGTAATCAAGTAATTCTAAAACAAATTGAATAGTTATACATGTTTTTGTTACAAATTAATAAATTTTATCATAATTCATTAAAATATTTAAGTAAAACAATATAAAAAAGTTTTATGTAAATTGTTACATTGTTGTATTAACTTAATATTGAATCGAAGTAATGAACCAGCAAAATTTATTTAAATATTACCATCAAATTATTTATGATAATTATAGTAAAGATAATAAACGTTTTAAGTAAATTATTACAAAATCATAAAATAACACAACTTGCAAATACTGCGATAAATTATTTTAATAAAATAGTTAACAAATAATAATAATAATAAAAATAATAATCATAAATTTTAATAATTTGACAGATAAAAAATTAGTTCTGATACTAGATGCTAACTAAATATTAACAAAATATTTTAATGGGGATACATAACTTGAGTACTTAATGTAATGTTCAGATGGATGAATAAGGTTTTGTTAATCATATACGATTCACGGCTTTTATGTAAAAATAATTGAAAATGAGTCAATTATCATCAAATTAATATTGTCCAATAAAGATATCATAGCTTGTTTTAAATATCTGATTTAATCGAATTTCCATTGATTCGTCGTAGATTTTGAATCTAAAAAACATACATTCAAAGATTTACTCACTCTTCGATGAAGGGGTTACATATCATTGTGGTATTAAATAAATCGGGAACAAAATTACTTTAAAGGGTTGATAAATGTATCGATACAAAGTTGACATATATGCACATACAAGGTTGACACAACTGCATTTGCATGATATAACATTCACACATCTATCAATCAAAATCATGCATTTGGGTCGCAGATGAGTAATAAAATCAATCAAATAACAAAAATGAGCAAATCACATATAAAACACGATAATTATACATTGAGGTTATCAATTTTAATCAATGTGAGGTATTTATCACATATAAAATCTAACCTATTTCATACAATTTAACAGTCTTAATATGTTTGTTATGAAAACATGGGTATATTTGGGGTACTTCATTGAAATATATCACTCACTGTTGAGAATTATTTTACGTTAGACATAAACCATCAAAACATTTATTTTAGAATTATTGGAAGTTGAACCTTGTTTTATAAAACTGTCGTAACTTTTATCAAATTCAATTGGTAAAACAGAAAATATATTTTTACTACATTACATATATACAAAATGATATTCTTCAATAATTATACCACAACTTTCACATTTACGAGTAGTGGTTTTGAAACAAGAAAAACAAATAATTATATGTCCACAAGGTAAATATATGATGAATGCTTTGTTAATCTGAGAAATTGATCATGTCAGAAAATCTTTTCTTGCATCGGACAGTTTTTTCGAATTTTTATATTTCTATTTTATCGACATTATCCAGATCGAGAATTTCATCAGTGATTTGTTGAATCCAAACAAGTCTACAAAACATTCAACTAATTCATGTTTAAAGGATTTATTTCAATTTTGCTAGAAATATATCATCAAATTTTGATGCCAAAAGCCTATCAATTATTAAAAAGGTCTGACCCCCATATAACACCTAATTTAAATGGTTAGTTTATTCAATAAATATCAAACCAAACTTCTATATCCTTTATCACCATTTATGAAAATAAAATCTAAAGTAATTTATTAATGAATGTTTAATAAATGTTTAGTAAAATATAAAATTTTGTTATTCAGTGATATTCACGATAAAATATCCATGGCAATGTTGATATTTGGTTAATGAAAATATGGTCATACAATTTGATCATACAACATGGTCATACAATTTGAGCATACAACATTATCATATTAGATTTATAAAGTAAATTAAATATTTTTAAAGTTATTTTAAAATACTGCAACGTAAAATAATCATAAATTACCACAACGTAATGACTGATAGAATATATCTTCCAATAATTTAATTATAATTCATTGTTACATTATGAATAAAGAAAATAAAACCACTGAAAACAAGGAGTTGATATCGTCAATGAAACTGGAAAACTCGATAAGTATAAAATTTTAATTTTCATAAAGTTATATATTATTATTAGGAGACACTATTGATAAAGTTATAAAACAGAGGATTGAAGAAACGTTCTTAAAGGAACATCTGAAAGTGCAGAGAGAAGAGTATATGAAAATCTTTGAGAAATATATCACAGAAAAAGATGTTCTTATTAATAAATATCGAAAAATGTGTATAAAGTTAGAAAAACTCAGAAGAGAAAACGAAAATTTAAAAGAACTATTGAATAAAGAAGACGAATGTTTTTAAAATAGAAAATTTATAACTTTTTGATTATTATTACTGTTATTTGTATTTATTTGTGTTTGTAAATAATTTATTAAAATTTATTGGATGAAAACTCATTCATAGAAAATCAAAATTTAGTTATGTTAGGAATACATTCAAAATCATATGAATTAATAATAATAATAATGATTATTTTTAAATTTTCGTAAAAGATGATCGTACTTTCGATATCATCAATCAAATGTACACTCGAAATTTTGTAGAAAATAAATGTTAATTATTTTTCAAATAAAAATGATGAATTAATACTCAAATATTTAAAATTAAAATTAAAAATAAAAAATAAAATTAAATAATCTACATAAAATATTTAATTTACCATTTCGTAAATGAATTCGAAAGTATCATAGGAAAAATATATAAAATATTTGGATGAAAGTAACACAAAGAGTGTTTAATTGCACATTATAAATACACACATAAAAAGAACCATAATGGCATTAATAAAAACTATAAAATACATAGTAAAACTAAGTAAAACAATATTATGTTCAATTCCCAAACAAAGACATTGCAATTTAGGTGCAACGAGCATACATTAATCTGATTGGACAAAGTCGCTTTAAAAACAATAATATAACAGTTTAACTGGAAAATCTTTCTTTCGGTTATAAATTTCGTCTATGAAACCGGTTTAATAGATTTTTAAATGTTTTGGCGGAAAAATATTTGCAAAGGAAAATATTTGAGAATGGCCCATACTTTTACATAATTTATATGTTTTCTTACCAAAATATCCAATAAATATGTATAAAAATAAACATAATTTCTAAACATATATATATACAAGTTGACTAAGCCTGTATGACTTCCAATTTGGTAACAAATACTCAATTATATAATTAATATTAGTAAAATTATTAAGAACTTACTAAATGGCTATGTATTAACTAATATACATATATATGATTCGCTCAATCTAATATGATAATGTTGTATGCTCAAATTGTATGACCATGTTGTATGATCAAATTGTATGACCATATTTTCATTAACCAAATATCAACATTGCCATGGATATTTTATCGTGAATATCACTGAATAACAAAATTTTATATTTTACTAAACATTTATTAAACATTCATTAATAAATTACTTTAGATTTTATTTTCATAAATGGTGATAAAGGATATAGAAGTTTGGTTTGATATTTATTGAATAAACTAACCATTTAAATTAGGTGTTATATGGGGGTCAGACCTTTTTAATAATTGATAGGCTTTTGGCATCAAAATTTGATGATATATTTCTAGCAAAATTGAAATAAATCCTTTAAACATGAATTAGTTGAATGTTTTGTAGACTTGTTTGGATTCAACAAATCACTGATGAAATTCTCGATCTGGATAATGTCGATAAAATAGAAATATAAAAATTCGAAAAAACTGTCCGATGCAAGAAAAGATTTTCTGACATGATCAATTTCTCAGATTAACAAAGCATTCATCATATATTTACCTTGTGGACATATAATTATTTGTTTTTCTTGTTTCAAAACCACTACTCGTAAATGTGAAAGTTGTGGTATAATTATTGAAGAATATCATTTTGTATATATGTAATGTAGTAAAAATATATTTTCTGTTTTACCAATTGAATTTGATAAAAGTTACGACAGTTTTATAAAACAAGGTTCAACTTCCAATAATTCTAAAATAAATGTTTTGATGGTTTATGTCTAACGTAAAATAATTCTCAACAGTGAGTGATATATTTCAATGAAGTACCCCAAATATACCCATGTTTTCATAACAAACATATTAAGACTGTTAAATTGTATGAAATAGGTTAGATTTTATATGTGATAAATACCTCACATTGATTAAAATTGATAACCTCAATGTATAATTATCGTGTTTTATATGTGATTTGCTCATTTTTGTTATTTGATTGATTTTATTACTCATCTGCGACCCAAATGCATGATTTTGATTGATAGATGTGTGAATGTTATATCATGCAAATGCAGTTGTGTCAACCTTGTATGTGCATATATGTCAACTTTGTATCGATACATTTATCAACCCTTTAAAGTAATTTTGTTCCCGATTTATTTAATACCACAATGATATGTAACCCCTTCATCGAAGAGTGAGTAAATCTTTGAATGTATGTTTTTTAGATTCAAAATCTACGACAAATCAATGGAAATTCGATTAAATCAGATATTTAAAACAAGCTATGATATCTTTATTGGACAATATTAATTTGATGATAATTGACTCATTTTCAATTATTTTTACATAAAAGCCGTGAATCGTATATGATTAACAAAACCTTATTCATCCATCTGAACATTACATTAAGTACTCAAGTTATGTATCCCCATTAAAATATTTTGTTAATATTTAGTTAGCATCTAGTATCAGAACTAATTTTTATCTGTCAAATTATTAAAATTTATGATTATTATTTTTTATTATTATTATTATTTGTTAACTATTTTATTAAAATAATTTATCGCAGTATTTGCAAGTTGTGTTATTTTATGATTTTGTAATAATTTACTTAAAACGTTTATTATCTTTACTATAATTATCATAAATAATTTGATGGTAATATTTAAATAAATTTTGCTGGTTCATTACTTCGATTCAATATTAAGTTAATACAACAATGTAACAATTTACATAAAACTTTTTTTATATTGTTTTACTTAAATATTTTAATGAATTATGATAAAATTTATTAATTTGTAACAAAAACATGTATAACTATTCAATTTGTTTTAGAATTACTTGATTACAAAACATTTCTATATAGATCCTTAGAACCTCAACTGGTATTATTCCATCATAAAAAATATATATATATAGATAAGTTTTGATCACTTGTTTCCGTATGATTTTTTATAATATTTTATTGCAATATCCATTCATTTAAAATGCAATATCGATGCAATTTATTACTCAAACATCGAGATTATGGAGAGGTCATGCAGACATTAAGGTTATATACATCATAGCTAATTTTTCAGCTTTCTGAGTATCTTCAGTTTTGACATTTTTAATTTCAAAATATTTTTAGAATCTTTATAGTAAAATTATACATTATCATTGCATTGGTTATATACATAGTATAAATACGATGACAACTATAATCATTATTTTGACATGCAAACTGAATTTATGATAGTGAAGAATTATAGCCATACCTTACATTTTCTCAGATTTTCTATCACTTACAAATTTTCAATGCCAATCACATTAATCAATACCCGATAATATCGGATGCAGATTGTAATTAGTAAACGAAATTCTAAATACAATGAATATCAAGTTAAGAAGCGATAACAACATATATCTTGGCCACGAGAATGCAAAGTTTTATATTGCTAATAAAGAAGTAAATTTTATTGAAAACTTTCATTGGTATACAATTATCATTATACAAGGATACAGGATCAATTCAGATGATGTCATGACTACAATTTGGAAAGTCAATAGTGCTAGAATGTCATTTTACTTAAATGTTTTCATAAAATATCTGGGGTTTTATTGTGTAGATCGGTTTCCATATGCTTTTGTTTTTATTGATTTATTGGGTGAATTAGTTTTCTTTTTATTGATTTATTATGTGTTGACTCCCTCTTTACTCATATTGTACCTACCTGATAGCCATCTGTTACTAATATACACATAGTGCATCAATTTACTCACTCAAACCACAATTAGATATTTACACATAAAATATATACTTTAAGTTAAAATTAGCTTATAAAATATATTTGAGTTCAAAATTTAAGTAAAAACTTTATAA
>CM039681.1:31630613-31704019 GCA_022537955.1 Schmidtea mediterranea
TGATCCTAAGGCTAACTATGTTGATATTAGAACGTTACAAGTGTCCACTGGACTACTCGGTGTGGTGATTTTGAGCCGATTGTCATTTAAGATTTTTGGTCGAATTTTCAGGTAATGGAATGCGGAGGGGTAGCCAAAAGACTACCTCACCACCTCCCAATTTCCCCTATAACGGACAATATTGACGTTCCAGCTACTATGTTCTCACGTCGTAGCCTTCACGGGCACAAACTATTAGCGGACTTACACCGCACTCACACAGTTTGGTTGGGGTGTGTAGATTTTATTGACTTGCGGTGATGTGTCGGCTGTGGGCCGGAAAAAAATTTCGACATGAATTTTTCTGAATCAAGCATTTATTGAAATATAACTGGCATAAATACACGTTCATAATTGGCATATATGGTTCTATACATTGCACATACAAACCTTTCCCCACGCCGACGCCTAAAACAGAGCTCACATGAGGTTGTCTGGGCGCGACGCGGAGAAAGTTTTCGAACATTTCTTCACTCACATTGAAAATTTGAGTTCTGGTTAAAGAAATCTGCTTCAAGTTTGCAAAACTGAATCAAACTGATTAACACGGGTTAAGACTGGGTTTTTTTATGTGAAAATGAATCGGTATATATACCTATTGTACGACCCTAACCTTGTGTGTTAAATTTGATTTAGTATAACAAAATTTGACCTTGTGATTTTCTAGTATATTCTAATCTTAATTTTATTAATTTTGCAATTTAATTTGACAATTTTATTTTTTAATTGAATTGTTTCCAATTCAAATTATTTAATTTTAGTTCCATTTTTTTGGATTTTCGCATTTTTCGGTAAATTATCAAATTTCGGTCAAATTTTTATGTTTATTTCGTGCGGATCTTGTTGCACTTTGCTATTATTTTAATTTACTTTTATGTTTCTCGATTTTATATTTTATTGTTTTCTCTCTCTACTTTTAGCATGGTTAGTTGGTGTTTTACGGGTCCGATTTTAAATCTGCATGTTGTATTTGCGTGTGTATTACCGATTCATTTAAACAAACTTGTGTCTTGGCCCAACAATAATTTGGTTTTAATATGTGTTTCATTGTTAATTATTTGATGTGTTGACATAAAAATAATTTTAAAATATTTTTTTATAATATGTTGATGAACAATTTATTCTGACTCTAAAATTGTATAATTCTAAGCTTATATTTTGAGAATTTTCCGCGCAAATATTTTATTTTTGCCTCAGCAAGACCAGCTGCACGAAGTCTACCAACTGATGGTAAAGGAGCAGCTTCATTTTCACTAATGTTTAAATCCTACTATTGACATTTATTTACTTATAATCATCGCTTCATCAGTAAAAATTAAGAATGATGTGAAGAATCCCAAATTGTTCATTTCATTCTTAGGAGGCCCCAGTTGGCCAGAGTGTCCATTTGCAGAATAAAGAATGACAATTGGTTCAATTCGCGCCTCAAGCAGCAGCGCGCTACGGGCAAGTATTGTAGGACACTGGATATACAATCTCTACGATAGGCGATCCAGATGGCCTCGAAGGGGGTTTCAAATCTTATTTCTTTTCACCCATCAGGTACCCAGAACTATGCAGTGCTAGCACGTTTTATTTGCCATGGGAAATTATTGATTGTAATTCATTTTGCTCTTATTGGAAATTTTTCAGCCTTACCTGCTTTGTATTTGATTATTTTGTGCAACTTAAACAACACAAAATATTGAATTCTGAGCGCAATATCAAATATATCATGAGTTATCGCGCATAGAAAAATCAATACTTTCCAATAATTTTACAAAGTTTTTAAATGAAATCAATAAATATTTTTATTTCAATCAACAAAACATTTCAAAAAAATCGATCCGTCCATGACTAGTTTAGGATTATTCAGCAGCACTTTCAAATTGATGAGCACCGATTGGCAATAATCGATATCATCCGGTGACCTTTGTGATGGCCTGTCAAATGCGGCCTTGAAATATCGATCGATCGAATTGGCCTTGAACGATTCTTTGACATAAATTGATCCTAAAATTTGATCAACCAATCCGATTGTTACCAACTTATTCATTGGCCAATCCAAAACGTCATCGTATTCTCCATTGACGACAACAAAATATACAACGAGATGAGCATATTCATTGATCTGGTAACCATAGGGATCGATATACAGTCGCATCTTGTAGCCATTTACATGGGAATAAAACGATTGGCTGTATGTGAATCTTTGATTTCCCAGCTTCGACTGATCGATAAGTTGGGAAATATTCTCAATTTTCCACTCGAAAGGCGCATAAAATTTCGTATTTGTTAAATTTCCTTCCTTAACCAATCAAAAATTAGCCAATAAAAATTCAACCAATCACAGACATTTATTTCCTCTAAGCTTTTCAATCGTTTTTCAATGAGAATTTGCTCGTTGGAATTTTTCCGCATCATTTCATAAATTAATTTCTGATTAAAAATTAAAAATTTTTATCAGGTTTAAAATTTAATTTTACATTTTTCTGTTGTGAATCATTTTTCAATTCTTTCATTCCATCTTGTAATGTTTTCATTTCCATTTTAACGATATTTATCATATTAATTTCATTTTGCAACTCGATGTTTTCTATTTGTAAATTTTCAATCATTTCCTGGAAATATTTCAGTTCAATTTGAAAAGGTAATTTATTTTTCAACTTTATTTCTTATTGCATTTTCTTTAAGGAAATTTATTTCGTTGCTCAAATTGCGTATAGATTCTATCAATAAATTTGTGTGGGAATAAGTTTCGTTAGTTAAATGATCTTTGATATTGTGAGTATCCATTCTAGATTCGATACATCCAACTTCAGCATATGGACATTTGATTGAATGAGATTTCATATGATCTGCCATAACTATCAAGGAATCACTAAACTGACAAAATAATTCAGGACATTTAACTTTAATTGATAATATTTTTTTATTGGCAAAATGATCGATAGTTATATCCCTGTTAAAGTTTATTAACTTTTTGCAATTGCCAATATTTTTTGGACAGAATTTCTCATTACCATTGAGATACTTTTCAATGCAATGATAACAATACCGACAACCACAAATGTTTTGAGAAGCAATGTGTAATATATTCTTACAAATACTGCAAAGGAGATCATCACTCAAATTGCTATCGAAAACAAAATCGAATTTATTCAACAAATTCCAGGCTTCTTCATCATTAAATCCCGACATTTCATTAAAAACTGTAATAATTTGAAATATTTAAAATCAAATAAAAACCAAATAACTGTAAGTAATTATTTTGATAATTAAGTAATAAAAATTTATTAAACTAAGAATATTATTTAATAATATTATTTATATTAATAAAATTAATTTCTTAACTTTATAGTTTTATAAAATATTTGTTTATTACTGTTAATGTTTAAAAACTAAAACAAAAACAATTAAAGTAAATGCAGTTTATTTGAAATTATTTTTTGATCACATATATTATTTAAAAATTACTTTTCAAAATCTATATTAATATTTGGAATAAATACAAGAAGTTTTTCTATCTAGTTATCCATTGGCTTAAAACAAATACTTCCTAGGTCGTAGGTCTTACGTTTCAGACAATAACTAAATAATTGTGTTGGAAATTATCATATTCTCTATAACTTATGTTACTACAATTATGGTTAACAATTTTATTATTGCCACTGTCTTTATAGATATCATGATTTTCGTATTCCAAATAGGTGTACTATTGGTGGGTTACAGGGTTTCGACGTTTGTTTAAATTATTCCATGGTTGCCCCGTAACGTCATACAAAAAATGCTAACTGCCACTTGGCACCCGTTGCTGGGCAACGTTGGTAGTGTGTTCAAGTGGTGGACCGCCCGCAAAAATTGAGTATCATTAGCTAATACTATAGTTGCTCGGACAATCCTCGGGTTCACGAGCTGTCGATAGAAGACCTGTGCTCGCTTTTAATTATTGGTCCCCTTGCGTTTAAATTTCTATAGTCTATCCAGCTGGTTTATCGGCGTCATTTTTGAGAAGACGAGATACTTAGTGGTCTTGTTTAATTCCCTACGACGTTATTTTATTTAAAAGAAAAACATTACTAGTACAGCGATACAATGAGAGATGTACAGAAAACAATATATTTAACAATAGTCTATTTCTCTATGAAGTACATTGATTGGAGAGTCGAGCGGCTCGGCGCTTTGCTCGCTCCTTGTGACCCGGTCGTCGACTGGAGGTTGAAGGAATTGTTGGAGTAAGGTTTTCGACAGGGGTTGGCATTGCGGATGGGGTCGGGTTCGACTCACGATACGCTAGTTGAGCCGGTGCAAAAACTAGAGGGTAGGTCACCGCTGCCCCCTCTTGACTAGCGGACAGCGCCACCTCTAGCCCCCTGATCTGGGTCTTCAGACTTGTCACCAATCGTTTTTCTTCAGCCCACCCCTTCTGGGCCGCGGCTAGCTTTTGATATAACGGCTTAACTCTAGTGGGGTTGACCCACGTAGCCTTGAGTTGTTGCATTTCCCGGACCAGGAGTATGAGTTGGTCGTGGAGGTCCTTGTTTGCCTGTTGTGCTCGAGTTAACTCGTTTTGCAATAACTTTACGGGATCCATTTCTAAAATAGTACGAATGAATTGGATGGCTCCTAATGCAAATATGAATAGTTTTATTTAAACAATTCTCTTTTTTTTTTTTTTTTTTTTTTTTTTTTTAAATGAAATTTATGATAATAGTAGAAGAGAAAAGTAGTTTGTAATACTAATATTTAAAACATCACAATAAGAATCAATCGTCAGCAAGAAATCGCTTGATCCCTTCTTCTGGCGAGTAACCAGGGATCACGATTACCGGCCTTTTAAGATTTCTAAGTGGCCTTGGTGAGGGTGGGTATCTACTGGCTAATCGTCCTGCCGTCAGATCACCCTGGACGCCGGCCAGGCGGGCTGCGGCCCTCGCCACATCTTCCTCGACCCGGCGCTGGAGTTGGAGGAGATCTTCCAGAAGCTCCTGGGCTTGAGTCAAGATGTCCTGCGAAGGATTAGGCTCATGGAACGGCTTCCGAAACTGCCGCATGAACTCTTCGGGGTTTATCTCTTCCAGCTGATCATCTTCAGGCATGGAAGGGTATCGCTCCTGATACACCCGATTCCATGCCTGCCTCCATTGTTCTACTATATGGGCGGGTAGTTCGAGCATAGCCTCGGTTGGTCCTGAATGAAAAAGGGAAAAAAATTATTTTTACTCTGTACATGAATAATGTTGTTTGTCAATTTGACGGAACTAGGGTATCTTAACTATAACGTATCTTAACTCTCAAAGCTTGAAGAGGGGTTGGTGGGAAGGTCATTCGTCCTTCTATCTCATTCGATTATCAGTGATTCCCTAACATTAAAATGGATATTCGTGCGGACGTCTACTAGATGTCTTGACCTTGTATATGCCGATTAAGTGGGCGCCCGGTTAAGTTATGCTTGTATTATAAAATTTCAATCACTTAAACTAAATAGTACTGCAACGATTAAATCCGAAAGAACTTAAGAGAATTAATTTTTACGATCATTATTTACATACAAAATTAAGTTAATCGAGATCATTAAACTCGTTAGCACTTTGAAGATTAAATCCGAAAATTAATAAGAAGTACGAAAATTATGAAGGACAATTTTACTGACTATTATTTGTGAACAAAATAGAATTCAAAAAATTTACGAAGAAATAATCTTGAAGATTATTATTTACGAGCCAACTTAATTCAATCAAGATCATTATTAAGTTTTAGGACCGGATTTATAAGCGAAATACTGGTACGCTTGATCCTGATAGATAAACACGAAGGGATTGTGAACATCCGGATAGGCCGGAAACGTACGGTATTCATGTTTTGACTAATGGAACGGATGTTTACCTTATTGTGGTTGCCGATTTGTAAGTCAGTAAATTGTCTCAATCAATAATTTGCGCATCCATTTTAGGTGCTTGGCAAATCATTTCATAGTCGACGTTCATGGTGACGAGTTGCAGTGGCTCGGGGATTTGGACTAGTGATTTATCTGGTACTATCAGGGCGAGGGATCTTGTCAGTAAGGACGATAGGGTTTCAGAAGTTGCGTTCGGGTCATCTAGTAATTTATGTTATTAATTACTTAATTTTTTCGCATATTTTTTAAGGGAGTTTTCTTGATCGCCAATATGATGGATCGAGTTATTTCGATTTTGATTCGACTTCTATTGGAATTTTTGTTTGTGGAACCATTTCGTTTGTCTCTTGGATTTCTTATGCATCATTTTGGATTTACGTGAATGAGTAGTGGTAATTTACTGATAATAAATTTTACAAAATTTTAATTTTTTGTTCTAATATTTTTATCGTAATTGGTATTTGAAGTAATAAGGGATTTTGTTATAATTAGTTCACATCAGTAATTTTATTGTCAACATTAGTTGGGCTGGTTCAAATCCTAGTCGATAATATTCGATGTTTAGGTCGCCATAGTATTTGTATTATTCAATTAAATTTATCTTATTATTAAAGAGAACTTGTCCTTCAGATCAATTAATTCGGTTTAATGTTTATTCCAATTACTGAGTTTCAATGGTTGACGTTCTCCTTCAAAATCTTATTCACTAATATTCAATAAATTACCCTAAGGCCATCACGTAATTTTACTAAATAAAACTTTACTTTTAACTATGGTAATTTGATGTATTGTTTTAATCTGCCTTTAGTTTTCATCGATAGTTGTTCCACGTTGGTTAGATCTCAGTTTCCTTTGATAATTAATTTAACAGAAGTTAAGCGATATCGACTTGAATTTTTATCCTTTTCTTACAAGTACAACTACACATTTTACTCGATAATCAATCCAAGTGATAAAATTTCGGAATCACTCTAAATTTTCTTTGCATTGACTGAGAAGTATTTCAATTTTTATTAATACCTATATTTAGTTAGATTAACAAATTTCACCTATACTAATCCGTTTGAAAGACAAGTTCAATTTAATCGTACCAATATTTTTCATCTAAGTTATTAATATCAACGATTTGATTCCCCGCGCCATTCCCCGTCAGTAGAACTCAAGCGCGTAATGTGTTCATATTATATTTAATGAGTTAAATATCATTACATTAATCATTTTTCATCGATAAATTATTTATTAATTGGGTACCAAATATTACATTAATCAATTGCAATCGATGAGTTATTTAATAAATATTTTACATTAATCAATGAGAATCGACAAATTATTTATTAAATGGATATTAAATATTTTTATATTAATCAATGAGAATCGACAAATTATTTATTAAATGGATATTAAATATTTTTATATTAATCAATGAGAATCGACAAATTATTTATTAAATGGATATTAAATATTTTTATATTAATCAATGAGAATCAATAAATGATCTCTATCAATTTATTGGACTTGCAAATTTAATTTTATTTGAACTAATCAACTTAGATTATAACAACGATTTCCATTTTAATTAACCCCAGTTCCAACCCCTTTTAATAAGCCTTAAGCGCATTTTGTGTTTATATTATATTTACT
The DNA here is from genome assembly GCA_022537955.1 of Schmidtea mediterranea. NCBI lineage: Eukaryota > Metazoa > Platyhelminthes > Tricladida > Dugesiidae > Schmidtea > Schmidtea mediterranea. The sequence goes on from CM039681.1 coordinate 31,638,172, forward strand.
GAGTGCCCACTGGACTACTCGGTGTAGATGATTTTGAGCCATGTGTAGTATGAGTTAAGTCGAGTTTACAGAAACGAGGAACGAGGAAGCAATCCAACGACTCCTCCCTTATTCCTCCTTTCATCTATAAGGATAATATTGACGATCCAACTCTGCGTTCCGCACGCCGGGTCTTCACGGGCACAGATCATTGGCGATATTCCACGCGCTTACACGAATCTGAATTGTGTGTAGATTTTATTTACTTGCATTATGTTTCGGCTGTGGGCCGGAAAAATTTCGACATATTTTAAAATAAAATAAGTTATATATATATGAAACAAATCATAGTAATGTTTATTAATTATAAGAAAAATATAACATGTTACCCTTCCAATTCATAAAAACAGCATACATTTACATAATAAACCAAATGCCTCTCTTCCCACGCCGACGCCCGAGCAGAGCTCTACCGAGATGCAAGACACGGGGCGTGGAAAGGGGGTTCCAAAATCAATGATCCTCACCTAAATAATAATTGAAAAACAATTGTAACTTCGAAGATCGTTTAAAACGTTTAAGACTTTCAAAACTTTAATAATTTTCAACGATAGTTTTGTACGAAAAACGATTCGTTTTCAAAATAGGTTTTTTAAACAAATTTCAAAATGGTTTTAAATGGTTAACTTTAATGCGAAAATGGATCAGTATATATACCTAAATTTTTGGTGTGCCAAATTTGATGTAGTAAAACAAAATTCGACCTTGTTGTTTTCTAGCAAATTCTAATATTTATTTTTATTATTTTTCGATTTATTTTTATAAATTTTTATTTAGAATTTTATTTGAATTATTACTAATTCAAATTTTCCGATTTAAATTTCACTTTAATGAACTTTAATTGATTTTTCCAATTTCGTCGAATTTGTTGTGTTTTCTTGTTGTATTTGTGTAGATATCGTGCGGATCTTGGTGCCTTTTGTTAATATTTTAATTTATTTTTATGTTTCTTAATTTATATTTAATTCTTTTATTTCTCCGATTTTATATGGTTTAATTGGTGTTTTGGGGTTTTATTTAAATTGCGTGTTATGTTTGCGTGTGTGTTTCTGATCCATTTAAACATTTTGAAGGCCGTTTACGTTCTGGCCCAACACTATTATTTTCATTGTTCTTATTTTGGTTTCCTTTTTATTATCAGTGGTGGGTTACTGTGTACTGTTGTTTGTTTAAATCTTTCTGTGGTTACCCCGGTAACGCCATATAAGTATTTCTTGCTACCACTCGGCACCCGTTGCTAAGCAACGTTGGAACTGTGTTCGAGTGGGTGGATCGTCCGCAAAAATTGAGCGTTATTACTAATGCTATAATTGCTCGGACGACTCCTGGGTCCAACGAGCTGTCGTTAGAAGACTTGTGCTCGCTTTAGATTATTGGGTCCCCTGTATGTCGTGAACTTTAATGTTGGAGTTTATCATGGTATAAAAGGAATCCTACAATGATTTTTAGACTCAAAACACTTATAAAACCTTTGAAGATACCGTTTTAAATATCGGGAAATATGTAATTATAAAACAAACATGCATGATTTACAAACTAACACACATTCTAGAAGTTATTTAGGCCTTATTCAACAATCGAGCGGCTCGGCGTTTCGCCCGCTCCTTTCGTCCAGGTCGATAGTTATTCGGCGTTATTGTTGTTGTTGGTGTTGCTGTTGGAGTTGCCATCGCCTCGCGGTAGGCTAGTTGAGCGGGAGCGAAGACGAGGGGTAAGTTACAGCTGCCCCTTCTTGACAGGCGGACAGGGCAACTTCCAACCCCCGTATCTGTGTTCGGAGGTTCTGATTCATCGGTTTTTCATCCGCCCATCACTTTTGGGCTGCGGTAAAACGTTGATGTATGGATTTGATCTTCTTTGGATCCACCCAGGTGGCCTTTGTTTGCTGGATCTCACGAGTCAACTGAATGATCTGGTCATAGAGGGTTTTATTGGTTTGTTGGGCACGGGTCAGTTCTGTCCGTAGTATTTGTAGAGATTCCATTTCTGTGAACAATGAACATTAAAAACTTTTATTAACTGATTTAAAATTTTCAAGCATACGGTTAATTTAAAACATAAATTACAAAAATTATACTAAGAAATCATCAAAAAAAATTGAAAACAAATCTCAAATGACAATTATATATTTTATAAAATTAGTTATAATAAAATTGGGAGGTCGGTGATCCATAAATCAGCGAGGTCAAGAATACTCGAAAAACTTCTTTATCCCTTCCTCAGGGGAGTAGCCCGGAATTATGAACACGGGCCGTTTCGTGTTACGGACCGGTCTGAGGCTGGGCGGCGGCATACTCGGGTAGGAGTCTGCGATTCTTCCGGCCGCGATGTCGTCCTCCACGTTGGCCAGATATTTCCGGGCCAGGATCACATGGCGGTCGACTATGCGTTGGTGATCTTCGAGGCGTGCCAGAAGAGCTCGGGCCCGATCATGAATTTCTTGGACCGGGCTTGGGCCGCTTGGTTGTCCTCTCTGTCTAAATTGTCTCATTGTACTTTCCACCATGAGCATATTGGTGGGTTACTGAGTTTCGATATTTGTTTAAATCGTCTTATTGTTACCCCAGTAACGCCATATAAATATTTTCTAGCTACCACTCGGCACCCGTTGCTAGGCAACGTTGGAAATGTGTTCGAGTGGGTGGATTATCCGCAAAAAGTGAGCATTATTACTAATACTGTAATTGCCCGGACAACCCTCGGGTTCAACGAGCTGTCGGTGGAAGACCTATGCTCGCTTTACAATGTCCCCTGTGTAAGAAGGTTCAAGGTCAGACTCATGTTGACAGGTAGAGGTAGACCGATGTTCAGTTGACGCGATACGAATACTCATGACTTTTCGACGACAATTCGAGATTATTTACATTTTATAACATATTACTTTAAATTGGTTTAACAATAATTACAAGTTTATTCAATAAAACAAGAAAAAAAAACTGATTAAAATGGACAATATCTGTAAGTTAATTCAGTGTTAAACGATAACGGACACTTTAGGTCAATTGGCTTGTCAGACGTGCAGCTCTGCGTCAGGCACGTTCTTTGCGTCCCGGCCGGTGATTGTTTGACGGCGCTGCCGATGGAGTCGCTAATAGTGTGGAATTGTTGACTGAATCCCGGTACGCCAATTGAGATGGGGCGAAGATAAGAGGGTAGGTCACCGCTTCTCCTTCACGACTGGCGGCCAGGGCGACTTCCAGCCCCCTTATTTGCGTTCGGAGATTCTGATTTAGTTGGCGTTCCTCAGCCCAACCCTTTTGAGCAGCGGTGAGGCGTTGGTGAATGAACTTGAGTTTTGCCGGTTCCACCCAGGTAGATTTTATCTGCTGAACCTCCTTGGTGAGCTGAATTATCTGCTCGTATAGAGATTTGTTGGATTGTTGGGCGCGGGATAATTCCTTTTGTAATAGTTGGACCGGTTTCATGACTAATAAAATAAAAAAATTAAAAGGGGTGGTTCACTGATAGGGCGGAATCATACAACGTTAGATTTATTTCAAACAAACTAATGAAATTATTTAATGATAATGAAAATTCTAACTAATCAAAAACAAAACAAAAATAAATAAAATTTTAGTTTTAATTATCATTAATTCAACCTAATCAAAATACAAAAAAAAAACAATTTGTTCTAGTCATCCTTGATCAGAATTGGGTCTATGTCCATTCAGGGGAAGCCTTCTGCCACCCATTCCTCGGGTGTATAGCCCGAGATCGACATGGTCGGTCTCTTGGTATTGCGGGCTCGGGTCGCAGTGGTTTGCGAGGCCTGGGTCGGGGAGATTTGATGGGGGTGCCAATAGTTGTCGGCGATCCGACCCGCCAGTAAATCTTCTTCCACGTTCGCCAGATACCGGCGAGCTCGGATCACCTGCAGGTTTACTTGGCGCTGATGTGGTTCCAGGTTTGCGAGCAGCTGCCGAGCCTGTTGGTAGATTTCTTCGGCCGGGCTCCATTGGTCGGCTATTCCCTGCCCCAGATTGTTTCTGTCGAGAAACTTCGACGGGGGGAACTCGGGACACTTCTCTTGTCTATATTGGGCCCAGGCCCATCTCCATCGGTCTGCGAGGGAAATTGTCACCTGATCCGTCGAATTAGTTGCTGAAAAGAACATTATTAATGTGGATGATTTTAGCAATAGAAATGAGTATAATTGGTTTCTTATACTTAATTAATCCTATTTCTTCCATTCTTATATACATAAGTGATTCTTAATTGATCTTCCAAACGTCCTATAGGGAAAGTGATTGATTTATTTCCAAATGCTTTGTTTCATTTATTACCGTTATACATATAGATGATTATCATACATTTTCATATCTGCTATTAACTACTTCATGCCATTTTAAAACGTCGAGTAAGTAATATTGCAAAATGTGTCCGTCGAAATATTTGGGAACGAAATACTCTCTTAACTCTCGGATAAAAGTTAGCATTTTTTGGGAATAGGCTGCGACAAATTTTCCATTGTAATTCATGGATTTTTTGATAAAATTTAATGATAACGAATCCCTTAATCACCCATTTTTTGAGTGTCGAACAAACACCCTTCCCAAAACTATCGATCGAAGATGATTGTTTCGTTAAACATTATATTTGCGATATGATTAACCATTCTGTGCGAGACTCCTGAAAATTTTCGAAATTGAATAAAATAATAAAGGTAGAGTATGATGACATAACTGATATTACTATAGGGAGGCGGATAAATGCTATGGGGGGTTGTGATGTCTGGGATTTAATGGACTAACTACGCTCGATCGGGAATTGGAAGTTATTTGCGGGGTAATAATGAAAAACAAGCTTATGTTAATGGCGTCCGAACTATCATGGATATAGATTGGGTGTAGAGATCGTTCGATTAAATGAAAAAAAAATCATTTATAATCATAAGTTAAATATAATGTATAAGAATCTCACTCTCCATTATCCTATCTTGCGTCGTCGTGGCCTCTCCATCAAGTATTCCAGGCGCCGACATCACCTCGTCAGAAGTTCGTTGCACATTCATGCTCGGAAGACAAATCTAGAATGACTTTGCATCGAGATTGCAATTAGGTTTTATTTCGTTGATGAAGCGGGGGTGTCCTGTACTTATTCACTGACACACGATGCTTGTTGATAGCAAGAAAAAAAAATCGATTGATTTTTATGGATTATTTATTTGTTGATGAATAGAGGGACGACGTAAATTGCGTAAATATTTAGGTTAAATTCAATATTCGTTGGTCGAGTGATTGGCGAGTCAGTTTGTTTATAGTTTGATTTGGACTTTTCATTGGTTTGGAGGACTCGCCGAAAAATCGTTGACCTCAGAACAGGTGAAATTTTATGGTGATCGGTTTTCCGATGATTTGATGATAGTTTAGAGTTCGTTCTGATATATTCTCTAGTAAGTTTTTTTTTGTAATTATTCCCTAATGAATTTCCTTTAGTTGGCGATGGATGACGCTTCTAAATATGCTGGGAATGAGTTCGGAAACCTATTCCTGTTTTGGATTGTTCTGATCCCTTTGGATTAATTTGTCGGATGATTTATTATTTCTATGTCGTTATTGATTGTCCTGTAGGTGGTGTTACTAATCTAATTAATTTATTTCGCACAATTTTGTAGAGATGGTAGGGATTTCAATGGAGCTTTATTACTTCAGGTATCCTATACATTTTTATGGGGAAATTGATTTGGTAAGCGGTATTAATCTTTAATGAAATAAAAATAGTCTTTTCAATGAGTCTTTACTTTTATGTTCAAATTAATTCGTTTTTATTGGTAACGTTTCATAAATCCTATAAATATTACATGAACAGTACAGTATCTCGTCACTTATTTCGATGATTTGGATCAATTCTTAACCGAGCAAAAATCTCGATGACTACTTTATGACTTTTCGATACAAGACAGTTTTGGGGTGGTATGATCGCAATAATCGCTTAATAGTAAAAATTATGGTAATAGTTCGAAAGTTATGGTTGGTTTTAATTAGTGCTGACATCGTTCTTTATGAGGGTGTTCGAAAAGGGTGCGTCTGCTAATTACACTGATTGATATACTCTACTTTGGGGTTAATTAAATCTTCTACTTTACTGGAAGTTTAGGGTGAGTTGGTTTTGATAAATATCATTAATATCTGATTAAATTCTTTACTTTACCAGGAGTTTGAAGCGATTTATTTGATAATCTATAATTTATAGTTAAGTTAAATTTATGAATTTATTTCATTTCATAGCAGCGATTTCATATTAATTTATTCCCCGTGCCCTTTCCCTTTAATAGGCCTTAAACGCGTTTTATTTTTATATTATATTTAATGAGTGCCCACTGGACTACTCGGTGTGGTCATTTTGAGCCGTGTGTAGGATAATTTAGGTCGAATTTAAAGAAAACGAGAAACGAGGAAGTAGTCAAAAGACCCCTTCCTTATTTCTCCTTTCTTCTATATGGGGTAGTATTGACGTTCCGATCCCTGCGTTCCGCACGCCGGGTCTTCACGGGCACAGATCATCGGCGATATTCCACGCACTTACACGAATCTGAATAGTATATTGATTTTGATATCTTGCGGTGTGTCTTTGGCTGTGGGCCGGAAAAATTTCGACAATAAAACAATTATTTTTACGGAAAAACAAGTTAATTTAAGTATTATAAATATTTATTAATATTAAACTATATATAAATTACTTGACTAAACATCATCACGCCGACATCCAAGCAGAGCTCTACCAAGGTTGCAAGGATGTGACGTGGAGAGAGAGTTTCCAAATAAAACTACTGCTCACCTAAAAATAGCTTCTAAAAACGTTTGAAAAATTTTTAAACAACTTTTGGTTTGAAAAATGGTTTCAAAAATGGTTAAATTTTATGTGAAAATGCATCGGTATTTATACCTATTTTTTGTCCCTATCCTCGCATGTTATTTTTGATTTGGTAAAACAAAATTCGACCTTGTTATTTTCTAGTGTATTCTAATCTTTATTTTTATTATTTTTTCAATTTATTTTGATAATTTTTATTTGAAATTTTTATTGAATTATTTCTAATTCAAAGTCTTTGATTTAAATTTCATTTTCATGAAATTTTATTGATTTATCAAATTTCGGTCAAATTTGTTGGGTTTTCATGTTATGTTTGTGTTTGTATCGTGCGGATCTTGTTGCATTTTGTTATTATTTTAATTTATTTTTATGTTTATTATTTTATGTGTAATTGCTTTTATCTCATATTTTGTAGGGTTTTGTTGATGTTTTAACAGGTTTGAGTTTAAATTTGCATGTTATTTTTGCATGTGTGTTACCGATTCATTTAAACATTTTACAAGGCCGTATGTGTTCTGGCCCAACAATATCGTCTCGCCGGTTTTCTCCGGGCTGGGGCACATCGGGGTATTTTTCATTCCAGATGCGTCTCCATATTTGTCGCCACTGATCTGCGACGCGGGTGGGAACGTAGACGAGGGATCCTGATCTTTCTGAATGGGTAATAAATTTAAGGTGAATAAATTAACGAAATTGCTGTAATTAAATCCGTCCGTTCGATTGGAGTATATTTGAAAACGTTATCTCCTATGTCTTGGTCAGGTATGCGGGCATCCTAATTCAAGGGATAAGTAATAGTTTTAATGGGTAATCCATGCAGTGTAGTATCGATTTTAATTGGGGAAAAATTAAACATATTACGGTTGGAATTATAATCATCATGGCAAAAAAAATTAATTACAAGTGACTAAAAATACTCAAGGGTTCATGAATTAGTTGGGAACAATCGGTATATCTGAAGTTACACGTAATTCAGAGTACATTAAAGATCTCGTAGAAAATAAATGGAAATGAGTATCATACCTAAAGGTTTGGTGGAACTAAATACCTACAATGGTATAAGAGTGGTTAAAATGTCCAAACACTTCGTAAAATAGTCCAATGTTTTAGTAGAATTCACCTAAATTGAAATGCCTAATAAGGCGAAATTTTCTCGAGTGATTCAAAATAATTAAAATAAAATAATGCAAGAAATTGAAATCTCAAAAAAATGATTTAAAAACAATCCGAACTTTTCATAAATTAATTTATATAACTAGAGTTTTCCAAAATGATTTAAGCAAAAAAATTTTTATTAAAATAATTAAACGATTAGATAATTCTAAAATGAGAGAAATTAATTAAAAATTCCGTAAGCTAGAATAGTTAGCATTTTCCAGAAAGACCAAAAATAATTCAAAATTTTTGTTTAAGTAATTAGGATTTCTAAAACCATAAAGAAAAATTTAAAATTTCGTTAAATAATTTAAATAATAATATTTCAAAATTTCGTTTAAGTAATTAAAATTTTCTGAAATAATAAAAATAATTCAACATCTCATTAAAGAATTTAAATGCTTATATTTTTAACTTAGATAATTAAACTACCTAATAAGTTGTAAACCTGATTTCAGCAGTCAGGGTTTCGGATCATAAAACTCATAACAATGAGGGTAAGTTAAGATCATTAGTTATTAAAAATTAAATTTTATCGCCGCTGCATTTGGATTGTTTTATCTTATCTTAGGTATTGGACTGGACATAAAGATTTTTCTACGGCTTGCACCGAATAAAATAATAAAATTATATTACAAAAAAATTATAATTTACTTAAGGGCTGCCCATCTAATATGATGTCCTCCCCTATGATCCTGGCTACAGTAGGTTTATCCGATGAATTTTCTTGTAGATTATTTAACGAATTTTCTTGTGGATTATTGAACGAATTTTCTTGTAGATTATTGAACGAATTTTCTTGTAGATTATTTAACGAATTTTCTTGTGAATTCATTTCCTTTTCCATTTGAAATTCAATCTGTCGTGTTGAATTGTCTTCGTCTAATATATAGCTCGGATGTTACTTACAGACGTGGAAGAGAAAATACACACGGGTCAGTATTGCGTGCGTCGAAAAAGTCACTGCTAGTTCGTGACGATTTATCGCTATCGTCTCCAGAAAATATCACGACCTGCATCATTCCTGGGTGCATGACTTGGTGTGTACACATTAGCTGTAGTCGGCTAGTTGGATTTCGTGCGTAGGTGTCTCACACTATAATGGATTCGATATTTCTGGAGGGTAATTAATTTATTCGTTCCTGACTGAATTAATCTTTTGTTATAGATGACTCCCAATGGATGCGGAACGCGCGGTCCTTCCATATTATTCATACTAGATTGTTCCAGTGGGATTACAAAACTTATTTCTGGTATTGGGTCTATGGGTGCGCAGGATTTCTTTCCTCTCTTGGATTCTAAAATAACTTTCTAAAATTATTGAAATTGATTATTATCGGTTTAGGAAATTGGGTGTTCATTCGACTACTCTACTCCTTCCATATCCATTCGAAATCGGCCATTGTCCACTAAACTGCAGTTATCTAATTGATCTTATTATTTTTATCCAGGAAATGTTAATTTATGATGATTCTTATCCATTTGTAATATGATGGTACGATGTTCCTTATTATTATTTTAATTTCACTTTTTTTATGTAATAATTATTTATTATGTTTATGATGAAGTAATTTGTATTTACCGTATTTTAATATTGATTTATTTTATTTGGGAAATTTCTTTGGTTAATGAAGAATTACAAGTCGAATTTCTCAGTTCCTCAATTTCTCATTTTTAATTTGGAATTTATGTTGGGAAACTACGTTCATCGGCCCTGCCTGACTTTTCTGATTTTAGTTCAAGAAATTTTCAATTAATTTAGCGTCAGTCTTATCATTACATCTTCTGCGCTTTCCTTAGGTTTTATTAATTTTCGGCCTTATTTGGCGACTTATTCATTCATGTGGTAAAAGTATACGAATTTCCGTTATCATTTTTTTGTGTCTATAAGGTCTCAATCAGCTAACCTTTCCCTTAAATATTTCGTTAGACTTTGGGTTATTTTAATTGTTCTTTGATTTTGAAATGTTAAGTCGGGGTTTCCTTAACTATGAATTTCCTTTCATATTTGCCTTCTGCATTTGCATTTAGTTTTTAATATGAAACGGGGATTTACCACAGTTATGATATACAATATTTTAAGGGATTATATCAACAACAAAAAACTTATTTTATTTTCTGTGGTTTACGGTAACTACCTTATTCTATTCTGCCTCAAGTAAACCTATTGATTCTTAACGTGCTATTAGACATTTAGAATAATCGTATTAATTTTATGTTCGTTTAAAGGATATTGTTGACCCTCAACATAGTATTAAGCGCGTACAGTAATTACCTTAATTTAATTTACTTTTACGCAAGAAATTTTTATCAAATCTAATCGTGACATTGGCAGTTTAAACAAAAACAATGGGGTTTTATACTAACGAAAGCTTATGACCTTTATTTTATTGGTCTTAGTACGTAACGATAGTTTGAAGTTTATATTTATGATTCCTTTAATTTCAGTAAATTAGATTCATAGCAACGATTTCATAATTTTCCACTTTGCCCCGTTGCCTTTCCCGAGGTTGACCTTAGGCGCATTGTGTCCATATTATAGTTAATGAGTGCCCACTGGACTACTCGGTGTGGAGATTTTGAGCCGTGTGTAGAATAATTTAGGTCGAATTTAAAGATATTGAGAGACGAGGAAGTAGCCAAAAGACTGCTTCCTTATTTCTCCTTTCTTCTATACGGGATAATATTGACGTTCCAGCTCCTGCGTTCCGCACGCCGGACCTTCACGGGCATGAATCATTGGCGATATTCCACGCACTTACACGAATTCGAATAATATGTATGATTTTAATGACTAGTGATGTGTCTTGGCTGTGGGCCGGAAAAATTTCGACAATTAAAAAACTATAAAGAAAACAATTTTTGGTATTATAAATAATTTATTAATATTAAAAATAATATAACAATTACTTGATCCAAACATATCGAAACAAAAATACCACTCTCCCCACGCCGACATCCAAGCAGAGCTCTATTGAGGTTGCGAAGATGTGACGTGGAGAGAGAGTTTCAAAATAAAACTCACACTTACATCAAGTAAACTGATTCAAGTTTAAAAAACTGAAAAACGATTTTTAAAAACGATTAAAAATTATATGAAAATGAGTCGGTATATATACCTATTTTTTGGATTAACCTTGAGTGTTCTTTTTGATTTAGTAAAACAAATTTCGACTTTGGAGTTTTCTAGTGTATTCTAATCTTAATTTTTATTGTTTTGCAATTTTATTTGATAATTTTTCTTTTGAAATTTTATTGAATTATTTCTAATTCAAATTCTTTGATTTATTTTTTATTTCATTTTCATGAAGTTTCACATTTTTTAATAAATTATCAAATTTCGGTCAAATTTGTTAGGTTTTCGTGTTATGCTTATATTTATATCGTGCGGATCTTGTTGCGTTTTGCTATTATTTTAATTTATTTTTGTGTTTATAATTTTATATTTCATTGTTTCTCTCTCGCATTTTGGTAGGGTTAATTGGTGTTTTAATAGGTTTGAATTTAAATCTGCATGTTATATTTGCATGTGTGTTACCGATTCATTTAAACATTTACAAGGCCGTTTGTGTTCTGGCCCAACATTATAATTATTTTTATTATTATTTTTAAAATTAAGAACTAGTGTGCAACAACGAGATCCAAACTTTAATCAAAAATTCAATTTAATAAAATTCATTGAAAAAAATTTTGAAAAAACTCATTCAAATTTCATCTTTAAAAATTATATATAAAAAATTTTATCATGTAATTTTATCGACTTTAACTTTCAAAATTTTCAAAAAATAATTTGAAATGTTTGATTTCAAATTTTATGTCTTTCTTGTGGTGGGTTTCTGGACGTTGAAATTTATGCGACTATATGATTCTTACCCAGAAAACCCCATAAAAATATTTTCTCTTACCACTCGGCACCCGTTGCTAAGTAACGTTGGAACTGTGTTTGAGTATGTGGAACGTCCGAAAGAAAGTGAGCGCTATTACTAATGATATAATTGACCGAACTATCCATGGGTCCAACAAGCTGCTGATAGAAGGCCTGTGCTCGATTTCGATGTTAAGGTCCTGTTCTTCTATCTTACTCAAATGTTAGCCCATATTATTCTATCATTTATCATTGTTAGATCTTCTCCCATAGTCTTCATTGCCGCTGTTTTTATTACCAATTTTACTATAATTTTTAAGCCCTTCGTCAATTTAATTATCTTCAAATTACCACAGCTGTTCTTATTACTATTATAATTACTACGTTCATCCTTATGTTGGTATACTGGGTGTAATTAATTTGTTTAAATCTATGCAAAGTTTATTCAAACTTATTCCCCTTGATCAAAATACCTTCTTCTTCTATGGTATATGCTGTCTCACCCAGACGCCCCATAATTTTAATCCTACCACTATATACCCATGAGCAAGCTCATGTTGGTACTGTATATAGCAGCTGAAAATTCATGAGAAGGTGAACTCCATTTCTAGAACTACTCTTCATGATATTTTCACTTTCAGGTTCCTGCCTGCCGATGGAATGTCTTACGTCTCTTTCTATCTATACCCTTGTCCATACTCATTTATTTCTACAATTCCTGTATCAATTTGTTATCATTACTCTTTATTTATTAAAATATTTTTCAAAAATTTGGCCTCGTTTCGCCCTTATTTTATTATAAAATTCCTTATTTAATTAAAATATTTGACTACGGGAAATTGAAATGAATGCATTATTATAATGTACTAATTTTAGTCCAACAACTCATATTTGCATTTCTATGGTCGCCACAGTTACCACCGTTCGTAAATCTCTATATTATCATCTCACAGATCTATGCGAAAATGTATCATTTTATTTTAATTTTCCACCCCGATGATTATCAAACAATGTATGTGATCTAAAGCTACTTTATACTTTTGTTGACCTCAATTTCTATCACTAGTCGTACCCTTGATAATATAATAATCGGTAGTAGTTGAATAAAAATTCAATTTTCCTACTTAAACATATAAAAATTTTGTCCCTTTAACTCTGACGATATTCCCGTATTTTACCCTCTTACCGCTCTGACCACCTTTCATGAACTTCACGGTGAATTCCAACGGAATCATACTTTGTGATCAATGCAAAACTGACCAGTCCATGCAGACTCCGAAGGGTGGAAAATGATAAATCGACATGTCAACATCCCGCAAACTTAACTGCGGGAATTGAATATCTATTCATCACTTGTCCAATGACTTAATATATATAAAATGAATATAAATAAATTAGGGGGAAACCTGCCGAGCGATGCCAAAAGACATCGCGTCCATCCAGAATAAGTTAAACTAAACAAAACATTAACTTAGAAAAATATATTTGTACAAAAAGCAATACTTACAATCGACAAGTTTGTCGGTCAAGCATCCAAATTTGAAAAATTGTCATACAACGGCATAAAGATTGACTAAACAATTGTCTAAAAATGTTTGTGTTTAACACAAGTGTCTAAAACAAATTGTCTCGACAAATGTCTATAAATATTTGTGTCTACAAATGTCTAAAATTATGAAAATGACTGCTGTATATATAGTGTTTTCAATCAGAGTATTTTAAGTCTTTTTCGGCTATTTTTGGGGGGTTTTATTGTTTTTATTTTATTTTAAATATTTTATTTTTCTCCTTATTTTTCTCTATTTTTTGATATTATTTTCTCAATTTTTCGTAAACTTTTATTTTTTATTATTTAACCATTCTCTTTGATTGTTTCGCTTTTTACCCTTTGATATTTAAATTTTTGGTCGCCGCTTCCACCTATGTATTTTTTAAATCTACTTTTGCAAGATTTGGGCGGTTTTATGTTTTGGTTTTGTATTTCTTTCTGCATCTATAAGCTTTTCAATGATTTTAATTAATATTTTTTTTATTTAATTTTGTTGTTTTTTTTCTTTTATTTAATATGTTTTATTTTATTTTTGATTTCTGCTTGCGGTGCGTGCATAGGCTACAGCAGCCATATGGATAATTTCCAAACGTCATTAATTATTTTGTTTTAATTTACGCAATTTTCTTATTTTTGTTTAAATTATAGCTTATAGCCCAACACTTATTTTTAATTAATTTTTCCTTTATCGTCCATGTTCGCATTCAATTCACCAGTAATATTATGATTGCTGACTTCTGTACTCTGACTTTTATTGATGTGGTTATTCTTATTATTATCAAAGATCTTAATTATTAATACTATCATTTTTATTATTATCATCACTAGTATTAATTAGAGCTTGACCGATTGCATTATTATCCGATTGTCCCGATTTCCGATTGTGCCGATTGTGAGAAGTACCGATTGTAATTCCGATACCGATTATGTATAAATTTTAATTTTGGTTAACTATTCGACTTTTTAAACGCGACTTGTCATAATTGGATTTTTTTACTTGGTTCTTCTAAATACACTTAATATTTGCATTGGGTATTATAATATAATTAAGTGATGCACATCTTGTTTCGTCGCTAATCTATATTTATCCAGAAAAGTTTGTTGTCTTTGACTTCTGTTTTTTTGTAAGTCAAAGTAATTCCCGGTTATCTGTGAATTATTTATTTATCTTGAACAGACGGCTCTGGATGGGCAACCGATTTCCGATTGTACCGATTGCGATAGTAGTGAGATTGTGGCCCGCTGGCTCACATACCCCCCACAGCAAAAAAAAAATTTCTAAATTTAAAAGTACAAATTTTTTGTAGAACAAAGACAATGACTCATCAAAAACTTCTCAATGTCATTTGAACAAAGAAAATGACTCATTTATCATTATTATTATTATTATTATTATTATTATTATTACTGATTATTATTATTATTATTATTATTATTATTATTATTATTATTATTATTATTATTATTATTCTTATTATTATTATAACTTATTATTAATATTATTATTATTATTATTATTATTATTATTATTATTATTATTATTATTATTATTATTATTATTATTATTATTATTATTATTATTATTGTTATTATAACTTATTATTAATATTATTATTATTATATAATGAAAAAAACTACATAAAAACAACGAATTATTAATAATAAATACATATAAAATATATTTACAAATACACATAAAACAAATATAAAAAATTCATAAGTTATATTTCGCGTTTCTTCACGCTGGTACTTTGGCATGAAAATATAATATAATATTAATAATAATAACAATATAATAAAAATGAAAATTATAACAAATAAATTATAACAAATTTAAATAATAAAAAATGAAAACTATTACAAGTTTTCCAAATAAATAAATTAATTAAAAAAAAACTGATTTTTAAAAAATATTTATTAATTCAATCGGATAACAACACGTCATCAATATCAATGTTATCATCGTTAAAACTGGGACTTAAACCACCGAAAAGCTGCCCATAATCTTCATTATCGCTTATTTCTGTAGAGTCATCAAAACTGGGGCTCGAACCACCGAAAAGCGGCTCATCCAAGAATTCTTTTCTATTAACTATTACTTGGTCACTATCTATGACATCAACCCCAAAATAATGCCCAAATGCGATACTGGTATTTTTCCAAACCCATAATCGCTTATCATCGTTATAACTCAAAGCGATTTTACTGTTTCTAAATGTATACAGCTGGTGGTTCCGCGTCCCTATCCTACTTTGAGGTACTGTGAATACTACGTTCTTATTGTAGCAATCCAAATACGACTGATGTTTGATGTCAGTCCCCAACAACTTCACCCCCTTAGCCCTCATTGTATCGGATTTACCTAATAACCTATAGCACTTGGGTCTTAAGAAAACCCACTCCTTATACCCGAGACCTTTACTTTCATCTTTAAACTTTCCTATAACTGAATCTAGTTTTCTCGAGTATAAGGGATGTGCCGGGTCGTAATTTGAGGTATATAAAAGGTTTTCTCTTATCATTGCCGGCAAAAGAATGTCAAGCTTACAGTGCTTAACCTCAAGGAAAAACGAATCAGAGTCGCCGGCAACGATATTAATATCACAGTCAAATTCGGTTCTGTATTTTGCCAATTCATTATATTGTAATTGGTACATCCGCAGCTTAGACAGGTCTAGCACTGATTGGCCGATGTAGCTAGGCCTGTCTAAACATATAGAGTCTTTGTTCAGATGAGCAGCAATCAAATCATCCACTATTTTAATGGACTTTTTGAAAGACGGTTTTGAAGCATATACAATCATCTTTTCAGCTGAACTGCATAGCCTCAAATTCATCCGTTTTTTCAAGTTCTCAACGGATTTACCATATAAACTGTTGTTAAATAATTTATACAAATCTCTATGAAGCTCACACTTTGAGTTTGAGTGTAAATCTGTATTTCTCAGTATGTAATCTTTAAAAATAGATACTTGTTTAAATTTAATTGCTCTATGAATACACTCAACTTCCGCACCCAATTCTATATACAGCTTGAGAAGTCTCCACTAAAGAACGTGGTTCTTCTTACTGTAATGCGTGAGCATTAACTTCTCAACTTTTGAATTTGGCGGACACATTTTTTCCGGAGCAAGCGGAAAGTCATTCAAATACTGATGCAATATTGATGTCAACTTCCATTGTATAGCCATACGGAAGGAATTCAATATTCGCATTCACACATTCACTCAGCACATCATTCAGATTATCATGCACCCAAACAAAATCACCATACGGAAGGTTTTGGCTAAGTGCCCAACCATATAAATTATTAATGTCTATATACAACAGTTCTGTATCTTCAGAACTTGCAACATAATGTTTGTTAACAAATGTTAATCCACCCCGTATTCCACCCTCATAGAAATTAAACATTCCCATGTCCTGCAGAAGTTCTATGGGTTCCTTTAATGTCATGAGAGCGGACGCCCATGACATACCAGGAATTCCATAAAAATTCAGAGGTTTTAAACCATTGTAAGCAATAGCCTTTGCGTGAAATTTCTGAAAATAGTCTGCAAGGAGAAATACGTCTAATTTTAGGTAAGTTAACATATAGTCTAACATTGCAGTACGATTTTGCTGTGTCCAGAGTAGTTGGACGATAGCGTATTCATCATCAGATACAGAATCTCATTTTGGAGGTAGCTCTTAAGTTGATTCAAGGACCTCTAGTGATATTGCAAAATCATAAGGAAAGATACTTTTTGTCTTAACTATAAGACCATCAAAAGCAGAACAAGTTAGAGGTAGATCAGTTAGAGTTTTCACAGCCTTAGCTAAAGAGCAATTTACAAATTGCATACTATCTATAAATCTAACAGCCAATTTTTTTATATTTACAATTAACGATATGAATTTCTCAGTGGTGGTAGGAATGATATTTAATTTCCAAGATGGAAATTCATTCAAACCATACTTTAAAATATGATGAAGGTCATACCCTCTCAAATTATGAAAGACAATAGGTAACTGTTTACTTATTTTTCTATTAATATTACAGTTACGACAGGCAGCACCAAGATACTGACCTGTAAAATGAACATGGTCCTTAACCTTATTTCTAATAAGTTTTTACAAAGATAGCAAGTTCTACATGCGATGAACTGCTGTTCCTCATTAGAAGTAAGATTATTCATAGGTTTTTACCATGATTTTCATAATACGGTAGGACAATTGTGACAGCAATTTCCTCTACTTTCTTTAAAAATTCCAAAACACATTCCAAGTCTATAAAATTGAAATATTGTGTTGTGTTAGTATAATTATTTATTAATAATAAGCCTGCTAATATCGGCATGTGTACTTGGTGATGTTTTATATCTTTAGGCAAAACAGCCTCAAAATCCGCATAAATTACGAATTGTGGGATAATCATTTTAGAATAGTTTTTAAATATCAAGTTTTTATTTTCAGGGAGCGTGTATAGGGTTGTTCCTATTTGATTTTTAGCGCACAAATCAACATGTGCCTTAAAGGTTTTATCATAACAAAAACCGTTTAAACAATGGGGACACCACTTTACACGAATTCTGGTGTTACTATCAGTTTATTCAAATTAAAAATGGCAGTATAATGATAATTATCACCGTCTTGTAATAATAAAAGATTAATTGGGTTACCGCCGATAACCTTTGTTCGATGAATTAAGACGAGGTGACGATGGTGAGGTACGTAATCAATATCATTGATTTGTTTAGAGGGGGTGGTGTTATATTCAAAGACATTGATTGCCAAATTTAAATCGCTATTGTTTCTCTCAAATTTTGGGATGCTACAGAGTCTCATTGGACAATCAGTAATTGGATCGTAATTCAATTCATCCATAAAAGTAGTGTAAGAAGAAACACGCTCCCTATTCTTTAAAACTATATCACGCTTTAAAATCTCTAAAACACTATATATAAAACACGAATGATCTGTGTTTTTAACATTTACAATAGCCTTTTTACCTACTAGAGATTCAGGTGTAGGGATAAAACTATGTCCAGCTAATCGACTTATCGGATAATACGTGGTTAAAATAAAATCGATTTCACGAATCTTAACTACGCGCCACCCACTTCCTAAATATGTGAATTTTTCGATTTTCTCATTTAATTGACTCATCCCATCAGTAAGAAAACTATCGGAGAAGACACTCGCGCTATTAGTAAAGAAATTATCTTTTATTTCCCCATCTTTTTCGAATTGAATGAGAGATGTAAACTGGACTTTTACAGATCCTATTTTCTTTATTTCATTTTTTAATTTATTTATAAGTTTATCTGTTAGGGCGATTTGAACAAGGTCAACCTCTATTTCAGGTTCATCGTTTACATTTATTTCATTATTTACCGAACCCCCTATTTGATTATTTTCAGTTTCGTCATCACTAATGATGATTTCTATTTTTTTAATTTTAGCAGGGATACACGGCACGATTTTATCAGCAGGTCTTTTTGATTTTTTATTATTTGTGTTTTTAGTAACATTTTTATTATTATTATTATTATTTATGTTTCTAGTAACATTTGTATTATTTGTGTTATTATTATTATTATTATTATTATTATTATTATCATTATTATTATTATTATTATTATTATTATTATTATTATTATTATTATTAACATTTTTCGCATTAATCATTTGAAATAATGTCTTTTTATTAATTTTAAATTGATTTAAATGGTTAGAGTGTTCCTTATAAAACTCTAGATATTCAATATCATTGGCGTTATCGCATTTATGGCAAATCAAAAATTCGATGCCATAGAATCTATGACCATAGTAACGTTTCATAGTCGTATGGCATTTCGAGTTATGACCAATTCCAGATTGGCAATAGTTTTTATACAATCGATCTGAGAAATATGTAATTATTATCAAATGTTTATTATTATTTAAATCATATATGAATCAAATAATAATATATAAATGATGATAATTATTAACTATTTAAATATTTTAATAAAAATTAATATTTCAATTTATAAAGCATATCATAAAAATAATTAATTAAATCAGATATTTCAATTCATAAAAAATAATTCAATTCATTAAAATAAATCAATAAATCAGATATTTCTATTCTTATTATAAATCAATAAATTAGATAATTCATATCATATTTCTATTCTTATTATAAATCAATAAATCAGATATTTCTATTCTTATTATAAATCAATAAATTAGATAATTCATATCATATTTCTATTCTTATTATAAATCAATAAATCAGATATTTCTATTCTTATTATAAATCAATAAATCAGATATTTCAATTCATAAAACATTTCGTAAAATAATTCAACAAATCAGATATTTCAATTCATAAAACATTTCGTAAAAATATTCAATAAATCAGATATTTCTATTCTTATTATAAATCAATAAATCAGATATTTCTATTCTTATTATAAATCCGTGATATGTGCGTGACTGCATGCATGTAGAAGACTGAATAAAGAAAACGCATACATACTTTTGTATGTGATTTACAAAGAACACATGCCTACACGGTATAGACTGCATGTGTTTTACAAAGAAAACATGTCTAACTGCATGCGTAAAAATCTCTCACCTATATGTGTGTATTGCTTAAATATGATTGGCTAAATCCTGAAAATATTATTCTCTTTATAAACATTGACAATTTCCAAATTTGTCACAATTAATTCAAAAATTTACTCGCGCGATATTCGAAAATGGAGAATAATAAATCTAATATTTTAGAAGCTCCTTTGATGAATGAGACGGGTAAATTATTTTTTTATTTTATTTTTTATTATTCTATTATTATTTTAGATTGGTTTACAATAACCGAAATCCAAAATGAAATTGACGGAGTTAATGAATTTGTTCCTGGTAATTTTAAATTTTATTATTACTTATTTTAATATAATTTTAGAGAATGTTTCAAATGAGGAAATTATTTTAATAGAAGATAGCGATGATTCTGATATCGGTAAATTTATTTATTAAATTAATAAATTATTAAATGTTTTTCAGAAATTATTAATGATTCTGAAGATATCGATGAAATTATTGATACGCCAGCCACAGTAGATTTGGATGAGACTTACATTTCTATGGATGCCCCCGTTTCTGGGGAAGCTATGGATGCCCACATTTCTGACACCGATGCCCACATTTCTGTGGATACCCCCGTTTCTGGGGAAGATATGCTAGTGGACGAGATTTCTTATGAAAAATGTAAAATTTTCATTATTTTTTAATATTTTTAATGAGTAAGATATAAGTTAATAATATGTAACGTATTATAATATAATACTTTAAATATAATTAATTTATAATAAGAATAGAAATATGATTTGAAATATCTGATTTATTGAATTATTTGAAGAAATCTATCGAATTGAATTGTTTGAAGAAATCAATCGAATTATTTTTATAAATTATTTTACGAAATGTTTATTGAATTTTATTATATATAAATAATAAAATAATAATAATAGTAATAATAAGTAATAATAAGTAATATTAAAACATTACTTATAAAAATAATTAATAGAATAAAAATTTTAAAAATATATATACTACTATAAAAATAAGTAGTAAATTAAAATTAAAAAATTATTAAAAATTCCGTGACCTTGAGAAAATTTGAATGACCTTGAAAAAATATGATGAGTCATCCAATGACCTTGACCTACTTTTGAATGAACTTGAGAAGTTATGGAGACTCACCCAATGACCTTGACCTACTTTTGAATGACCTTGGGAAATATTATGAGTCATCCAATGACCTTGAATGAGTCGTTGTCTTTGTTCGAATGACCTTGAGAAATTATGATGACTCATCCAATGACCTTGAACAAGTCATTGTATTTGTTCAAATGACCTTGAGAAATTACAAAAAAAAATTATGCTGGGAGGTATGTGAGCCAGCGGGCCACAATCCCACTACTTGCGATATTTTGCTCCTATAATCGTCACGATTGTGAATGTTACCGATTAATCGGTCGAGCTCTAGTAGTAATTATTATTCTCATTACTATTAGTATTAGTATTACCTTCTTTATTATTATTAAACTTATCATTATCAATTGTTGAAATTATTGTGGTTATTATTATTATTGCTGTTATTATTAAAATTATTATTATAATTATGGTTTTTATTAATTTTGTTAACCTTATTATCACAAATTTTACTGCCCGGACCATCACCGATTAGCACTGCAACATGCCACGTGTCAGCACCATGATTATTCAGCAGTCACATGTCAGAATGGGTTACTATTTTCATTTTTCCTAATGTTCATTTATTGATTTCTTGCAGATTGTTTTGTAGGTTTGCATAATAATTGTGCACGTATTTGTTCTGATGATGATTATTGTATTAATTACTGTGAAATTAATATTGCGACTTTTTCTCATTTATGACTGGACTAGAAGAGAATGGAAGCATGGACAACCATTTACTGAATTTAATGAAAATGGTTAACCCCTCATTTCTAAGTAAAATAAATAAAGTGATACGTGATGGGTTTGTGCATTGGTTTATAGTATAAATCTTATTATCCGCAACATATGCTTCCTTCAACGAAAGGTAAATTTTGTTTTTCGAAATTAGTGTAAATGTTAAATTCATGTAAATTAGGTCATTATTGATTATATTTTGGGATATGGTAAAGTGGATGACTGTCTTGTTTTGTCATTCCACAGTTTATATTTTTAGTGAGGATGATATTATTGTTTGGCGTTATGGTTGCTAAGATCTCGGTCATATAGACAGGAATGCCAATCTTCAATCAAATTTAATGAAAATAAATGAAACATTTAATACTCTTCGTAATGCATGTTTTATTCCATTTTGATCAACGGATCTATATTAATAAGGTAAGTTTAATCTAAATATTACTGAAAGTTGACATGAATGTACATTAGGCAATTATCCATTGCCATTGGTGGGGTTGAATCTTTGATAATCGTTTTTGTTTTGTCATTTCGCAGCGTATATTCTCCGTTAAATGAGAATGATGTTTTAATTACTCACAGATTATTATCATTGTTACCATTAGTCTTACTATTATCATTTTTATTACTATTACGATAATAATATCCTTACACCTTTATTATTATCACTAATATTCTTGTTATTCTTGTTGTTAATATTTATATCGTTCTATATTTTTATTGGTATTGTTATTATTTTTATTGTCTGTTGATGCAATATTTAAAGTTAAATTTTCTTATTTTTAATTCAGATTTAATAAGGAAGAGCACATTTTCGTTACATTGAGAGATAAAGCTCTTATCAAAAAGCCACAAAATCATTACGAAGGGTAAGAGTTGATACTAATCGGCTGTTTTGCAACATTTTACTTCGGATAAAGATCATTCTGTGCAAAAACCGGATCAATGATGATCTGGCGCTACTTTTCAGCAACAAGAACATTCGATCGAGAAAGCATATTATACTGATCCAATACATGCAGTTGAATTGAGTTTATCCTGATTTTTGTTATTTTCTCTTTTGTCAGTTTCCTTAAATCCTAAATATTTTCATAATAATTTCAAAATATTAGATAATTCCTGAACGATTTTACATAATAGTTTCTTAGAATTCTTTTATATGATCTTTCTTTTGGTATCATTGAAATTTTTAGTAAAAATCTTGATGGAGCATTACATGGTCTACCTCACGATCAGATTAAGGCTTTGATCAGCCGTCAGTTACATAAGCGATATTGTTTATAAATGTTGACCCGGTCAGGATTTTCTCAGCGGCTAATGGAATCCATGCACTGCTAATTTCACTCTTTGGGTTGGCTTTGGGGTTCTTCGCCGTAATATTTATTGTCAAATGAAAATTGATCGACTGCAAGTCAACCGAATCATATAATTATCTAGTTCATGACTTTAAATCCGCCTTCAACATCGTCATAGATCTCATCTAGTCAGTCTCACGAATTTTCATTCTTTTCGTGTTACTACGATACTGATAGTCTGATTTCGGAATATCGGTTAAGGATTACATTCGCTTTTACTAGTTGGAAATTGGGATCAGAACCTCGAGGTCAGCACCAATGTATAATTTGCTTCGATTTGGTGAGTGGTCACAAATCAGTATCACATCTCATGCATCTTGTTAAGTTGGTTTGTTTAGTACTATTACTGTATTGGAACTCTGTTAGCTATTCGCTTAACAAAGTGGTTCGTAAATTTATGCGATAATTATTCAAGATTTTAAATAATACTTTTTATCGATATTTATTATAAATTTATTTATAATTAAATTTTTATTATAAATTATTACTAACAAAATCACTTATAAATTGATAAAATAAATTTCCAAAAAATCAATTAAAATTAATCAATCCAGATAAACAAATTTCAAAATAAATTTTGTTCAGTAAAAAGTCAGCGCGGCCATTTTCAATCCCAGAAATGTGAATTGCTCAGAGCTTGGATCCGCTTGAGATAATGAATGAGAATTATTGGCACAATTGGCAAAATTCTAACTAAATCTGGGAATATCAAATTTTTTCCTAAATTCTGAGACGAGATAGTTGGATCCCAAATTGACACAATTCGGCTTGAATGGCGTTGATTTACTGTTTAAAAACAATTCAATATTAATTGTTTAATATAAAAATATTATTCTAAAAATCTCTCATTTTGTTTATTTATATCGATTTAATTAATTTTCAATTGATTACGGAAATTATTATTTTAAATATCAAAAATCAACATTAAATTGCAGGTAATTATAATAATTATCTAAATTTTTATTTATAAATAATATTTTAAAAATATTTTTTTTATAATTAATTATTTAGTTTATAAATTTTTACATTACTTTGATTTATTTTTTTATTTTTTATTAATATTTTAGTTAGATAAATCAAATTGAAATGATTTCTATTCTAGATAAAATGTCTGAAAGCATTTATAAAATTATGAAAGAAAACAATTTTGAAATTGTGAATGAAATCAGCAAAGAATTGAAATGCTATATTTGCAATGAATTGATGATAAAAGCTTGCAGCGCGCCTTGCGGATGTTGCTTTTGTTCCGATTGTATTGAGCAATATCTGGACGGAGATGATAAATTCTGTCCAGGAACATCAAGGCGCTGTCAAATGAAAATGATAAATTATGCGAATGATATTGTAATAGACATTCGGGCAAACGTCAAAATATCAGAAATTATTGTGAAATGTCCAAGGAAAAATTGTGAGTTTGAAGACGAGTTGGAAATGATAGAAAACCACGTGAGGACATGCGACAAGCGTCCAATCAGCTACCCATTCAATGCGATTGGATGTAAAGTAAATGAAGCAATGAATGACGAAATGAAAGCCCATCTCAATGAGGACAATTATTGGCATAGCAAATTATTGACTGATCTGATCAATAATTTACTCGGTGAGATGGAATCAATGAAGAATGAAAATATCGAATTGAAAAGAGAAAACAGCCAATTCAAACAAAAAATTGATAATATCGAGTTGCAATCAGCAAATCAACAAGTAAATTGATTTATGAAAATATTTGATTGATATTTGTGATTGCAGCAGAAAATATGCGAGATGGAAAGCAATGAGATGGAAAATCGAGGAGAAATTGAGCAGCTAAACGAGGAAATGGTTGTACTGAAGAATGAAAATCGGAGGTTGAGAAGCGAGATTGAGACAAATGCTCAATCCATCAATGCAGTATTTGATTTGCATTTGATTATTGATTTGTTATTGATGTGTAAATGCAATGCAGATAAGACAGCAAATTGGAATAATTGAGACAAAATCCCAACTGCAAATTGATGAATTGAAACAAAATCATCAGCAACAGCAGCAGGAACTGAATGATGAAGTAAAATTTATTTGCAATTTAAATATATGAATTTGTGATTTATTTTCAGGCGGAAATGCCGAGGAGAGAAATCAATAAATTGAATGAGCAAAATGCAAATGGCGCATCGAGAGTGGATAATAATAACGGGGAAACATTCAAACAGGTTATTGATGGAGAAATTAATAATTTGGAATTGAGAATGATCGAGATGGAAACAAGATTTATAAATGCACAAATTCGTGGGGAATTTGAATGGAAAATTGAGAATTTATCACAACAGGTGAAAGACAAATGGATCCACAGCAAGCCGTTTTATTCCGGGCCAAACGGATACAAAATGTGCCTGAGTGTGAATATTAATCATTTGGAAATTGAGAATTTATCACAACGGGTGAGAGGCAGGCGGATGTGCTTGAATGTGATTATTGATTGGCGAATATGTGTTGGTTTCTATATGATGCGAGGCGATTCGGATGATAAATTGGCATGGCCATTCAAATATGCCGTCACAATTGATGTGATCGATACAGCAAATGGAGATATCTGGCGCAGTGAAACAATAAAATATTCCGATAGGCCTGACGCTGCCGGATGGATGAAGCCGGTAACTGACCGAAATGAGAGAATTCCGGTTTATAAGTGGCCTGATCATATTCCGTTAAATTCACCGCCAATCAGAAATAATCGGCTGCTGATAAAATGCAGATTGGAGCGCGAGAAATGAAATCAATTTATAACTAATAAATATCTGAATAAAATATTTGATTCGTTGCCATTATTGATTGCTGAAAATGAGCGGTAGTTTTGACTATGCTAATCGGCATATAGATATATCGGATTTATTAACTGTTCACAATTTGAATAACAGCAATATCAATAATAATTAGTATATGAGGACGCCACAGAAATCATATTGTTAGAAGGCATCAGTGTTTATCATTCTGGGCACCTGATGGGTAAAAAGATGTAAGATTTTCGAAGCCATTTTCAAGGGATTACCACCAGATGCGTGCACAAGAGATATAACCGTCTCCTCAAAACTTTTCCACATCCAAAGTTTTATTTTGATTTTGTTACACTAGAATGTTATGTATGTTTTTAAATCAAATTGATAATAGGTTTTGGAATATTATAATATTGAATTTTATTGAATCTCCTTGAGGCATATATATATATATATATATATATATATATATATATATATATATATATGTGTGTGTGTTGGGGTATTACAAATAAAGCACAGTAAAATCAATAAAACACCAAAATGATAAAAATGCAACATCAATTAAAAGATTTAAAAATATTCGAAAGTAGTATTGATCGGGGAAATTGGTATAGTTGAATGCCAAATTGAGAGACGAGTCCAGAAATAATAATAAAAATTTATTGAGGGATCCCTAGAAAATAATATAAGACAAAAAGGAAATTAATCAAAAAAATTAATTACTAATGGGAAGCCCGAGGAAATGGGAAACCCGAGAGATGAGGAAAACCCGGCGTGTAGACGGAATAATAGAAAAGGGTAAATTGGCCTAAACAATATTAAATGGGCGCCACTGATCTATGGAGGAAATTATTTCCTAATTTGTAATTTATTAATGGAGCAGACGTTGTTGACAAATGTCGGCTAAGGTGGTCTGTGGGAAGTAATTATTTTGAATAATTTAATAATGTAGCAAATGTTGTTGACAATCGTCTGAAAACAGTCTGAGCAGGAGTATAAAAGGAAAAGGGACAAACACGAAATGGCCAGTGGTCGAAGCAAACGAGTAGTGTAGTCAGGTCAGTAAAAGAATCTAAAACCAAGTAAAGTCAAAAGTTACCTATCAGAAAGGGTGATTATCCATTGGATAACCTACCTTAAGATAATCAAATTTATACGGTGGTTGAAGGGTGCAAATAAATCAGTGAAATTGTGATTACAAACATTGAAATAAATCGGGTTGAGTTGTAACTGTGATAAAGTGCAAATAAAATTATTCTGTGTTGGGTTTGCTTATTTGATTCGTAAAGGGCACGAGGAGTCAGAGGGAACCGGCTTTCAATAATAATAACCCTATATATATATATATTATAAAAATATAATGGTACGTAAAGTAATGATATAAATAGCTTTGAACTTCGTCAATTTCAGTGGGTCCTTGGTTACATATGCAAAAGGTCCTTGTATTATACTTTAAGGCAAAAATGCGTGTTGGGCCAGGACTAAATTTTGTTTAAATGAATTGAAAATAGCACGCAAATATAACATGTAGATTTAAAATCGGACCCATAAAAGATCAAATAAACCACCTTAAAATGTGAGAAAGATATAATTAAAATATAAAATCAAAAACATAAATATAAATTAAAATAATAACAAAATGCACCAACATCGGCACGAAATTAACATAAAAATAACAGAATAACACAAAGATTTGACCGAAAAATGACAATTTATGTAAAAGTAAAAAATTAATGAATTATATGAGTTAAAATAAAATATTTTTGGTTGAATAAATCTAATTAAAAATTTAAAAAATAAATTTTCAAATTAAATTAAGAAAATAATAAAAATTAAAGTTAGGTAGCACAAATAATTTCAAGGTCAAATTTTGTTTTATCGCACTAAAATTAACACGCAAGTTTAGGGTCAAAGAACAGGTATATATACCAATTCATTTTTCCAGAATTTTAACACTTTTGAGGGATCACTTTGTCTTGTAAAAAACTCTTACGTTTTTTATCAGAAAAAACAGTATTGTATCACAAGCGTCCGGAACGGTCTCGAAGTATTATTAGCAGGAACTATCGAAAACTATCGAAGTGAGCATGAGTTATGAGCAATTATATGAGTTCAAGAATATGAATTTATTGATTAAATGACTTGTTATGAAGCGAGTGAACAATATTTATGCAAATGAACTTCCGATTACTATGTGAAATGCAAAATAAACAATTTTATGCATCGAAGCTTTTGCCTAATTTATATGGTAACATTTATCTATTATTTTCCGATCCACAGCCAAAACAAATTGCAAGTTAGTAAAATCACACATAACTATCGAGCGTTGTAAGTGTGGTTCATCCGCCAATAGTAGACTTGATAGTGGAAAGTCGAGCACAGCGAGCGCTCATCGCTCGTCTGACAACGTTGGTACGTAGGGCTTTCATAGAAGCCGAATTGCAGTTATTAGTACCCAACCAAAATTGGGCACAGGAGGTCGATATCGTGCCGAGTCAGCACGTCCCACGAGATGGTCCGTCTGGATCGGTAAAACTTACTAACATACCCTTGGAGCCGATCCCCTTTCCGGCCAACATTCCGTTACCGAGAATCAGAAATCCAAAGCACAAGCCCAACAAGAATCGCAGGCGCCGAGAACGGCGCGGGGAGAACATGCTTTTCTACTTGCACACTTTGAACAGATAAATGAAGCAACCACGGCACCAGTTCCCTCAACTTCCACCTTAGAAAACGTTCGTTCGCCGAAACGGGAGGATCCACACCCCATAAACACATCAGCCATCTATGATGATATGGCACTAAACATTTGATTGGCAGTGGACCAGCTGAATGTGAATTTACCTGATAAATTCAAGCTAGCCTTAACCGCAGGCCAAAGGCGACAACAGAGGCCAGAAGTTATTGATCTCAGTGAACTTCCCGGTTTAACAATTCCATCAGCCAGTCTGTATGCAAATCTGGTAACGAGCCTTGCCACGAAGAGAGAGGTGGACAAAATGCGACGATCCCCAAGACCTCATTATTTTCCCGTAGATATCGACGATTAGACACTAACTACTGGAATTAGCTTTATGTGAAAACGTCAACTTAGTGTAATCCTAAATATAGCTTGATCTTCATTTGATTTATTCCTCATCTTCTCGTTCGAAATTTTACTAGGTGTAATAGTAAAGAAAATAAAACGTTGCGGAATTCAAAGTAAAATTTTTATTCGTCTAAACTAAA
Organism: Schmidtea mediterranea; assembly: GCA_022537955.1. Lineage (NCBI taxonomy): Eukaryota > Metazoa > Platyhelminthes > Tricladida > Dugesiidae > Schmidtea > Schmidtea mediterranea. Next base: position 31,667,389 of record CM039681.1, read on the forward strand.
ATAGGGAAGCGTGAATTGATGAATCAGTAGTTGTAAAAATAACATCGATGAGAAAATGATGTACTTTTTTGAAAATGGTGTAATTGAAATCCAGATAGTAAATCGAATAAATCTGAAATTAAAAACGCTAACATTGAAATTCATTACTCTAGACCAGGGCTTCTTAAATCATGGGTTGCGTAGCAAAATTCTGGGATCGCGAGAAATAAAAATACAATTTAACAGAAAATGTTTTTTAACTTGTAAAATTATTGTTATAAAGATAAAATAACAATTATCGTAGATAAATATATCATAAAATCTTCTAGTTCGGAAAGATTGTTTGTACCTGCATTTCTATTAAGAGTATTGTAATAACTTGAATAACATTTACTATGAATTAAAAGATCTTATAGGAATTTTAAAAAAATATAAATTTATTTTTCTTTTATATTTGTATGGGGTCGTCAAGAAACTCGCAATCATAAATGGGGTCGTGAATTACAAAAGTTTAAGAAGCTCTGCTCTCGACGGTAATCATAATTAAGCGTGGATTAATTGATAGCATGTAGGGATTTAGGATCGCACAAGGGAAATCGTAAACCCGAAATGTTTCTACCCTATTCCTGATTCAATTTAACTTCCACAAATTGTGGGAAATAATTACTAAACCAATATCTAAGATATCATATAAGTAAATTCCAATGAGGATAAATAAATTATAAAAATAAGAATTTAAGAAATTTTCAATTTTTCAATAATTTAATAAATAAATTTTACTTATTTAAACACAAAATTTGTTTATGATAAAATTTTATCGAAACGAAATCTTCACTAAGATGAGGTGAGCGGTATTTGAACCCAAGTTGGTCGTATTATTTATTATGTGTAGAAAGACGTAAGCCCTTCTACGCCAGTCTGGAACCCGAAAATGAAGGTCATCCAAGGAGTAGTATTTGAAACAGTGCTCACCTGCTTGGATGGTTTTTGGCCATTGTGTACAGTACCAATTTGAGCTATCTCACGGATGCATGATGGTGAAGCGAAGTTATGAGGTGTATGAGAGAGAGGGATGCCCAAGGAAAGTATGATAAGAGAAGGGATAATAGTGATTTCCATGGCAATAAGGAATTTGTAACTCACCCGTACACCAACATGAATAATACGCACGAAATTCCGGAAAGAGGAGAAACGCAATTGTTAATACTACCAATGTTTTAATAAAAATAATGCCAATTTTTATATTGCTATAAAAAAGGAATACGAAATAGAATCATAATTTATTATTTTTATATTTTATTTTTTATTCAACAAATAGAATTCCAGAAAATTTATGCAAAATTAGCAAGAGAAAATCAAACGAAAAATTAATACGAATCCCTCGATAATATCCATTAAGAAATTTTTCTTTTATAAATCTTCAACATCTTTGCCGATTCAACTAATCGATTTTGTGAATTATCCTACTTTGGATGAATTAGATACCGCTAGAGATCACTTTCTTTTGATCGATAACAATCCTCAGTTTTCACTTGCTTCATCATATACACCATACGTTCCAAAGTCATTCATGGATGCTAAACAGGTTTACGTCTGTATTATTACAGACTCAGGTCTCAAACAGAGATATTCTGGTCCTTACACATTAATTAATTTTGTAGACAAAAATACTCACATCATTATCAACGAGGTAACCCAAACCATAAACGACAACGAACCTCAACCTGATTTGGAGAAGGTCCTTTTCGAAACTTCTACAATCACATTTAACAACAATTCTTCAGTTAAAACATTAATGGATTCAAACGAAATTGCGCCTACCTTGGTTACAAATTACCAATCCGACGAAAAAATACCTGCCAATGCGTTACAACCAGTAGAAACAGTATCAAAATTACCTCATTCAATTCTTTCTAGACCCGACAAGCAACGGCCCGTGAACAGAGTTACACGTTGTGATAAAATATGAATGATAAAATATTAGGCTCTTCATAGCCAATTATTTTATTTTTAAATTCTTTTCTAATTTGTTAGTTTGGTGCGTTTCTGGGTATTTAGATTTTTACAACTATATGGTTGTTACCCAGACAACCCCATACAAATATTTTTCGCTTACCACTCAGCACCCGTTGCTAAGAAACGTTGGAACTGTGTTTGAGTGGGTGGATCGTCCTCAAAATGTGAGCGCATTTGCTAATGCTATAATTGACCGAACGATCCATGGGTCCAACGAGCTGCCGATAGAAGGTCTATGCTCGATTTCGATTTTTTAGGTCCCATTATTTTCCTATCTCCTTCAAATGTCAATCTGTACTGTTCTATCATTTATCATCATTTACCTTCCCGTAGTCCTCCTTGTCACTGTTTTTATTATTGATTTTACATTGACCTGTACAACCTTCGTGATTTTAAATATTCTCCTAGTGTCGCTATTATCCTTATCACTATTATAACTACTATGTTCCCTTTTATTGTTATTGGTGTTGTAGTTGCTACTGTTATCTGTATTGTTTTTATTATGACTACTATTATATTATTATCGTCCATTATTATTTTATACAATGTTATTACTATCGAGATTATTTTTGTTATCATCTTGATTTTTATCGTCATTATTAACATCCAAATTATTATTATCATTCTCATTATATACGGTTACTCCTGTAAAGGTCATTATTATTGCCCCTAATATTCTTATTACTGCTATTTTTATTTTTATTATTATTATTAAGATTATTATTATCGATTGTTATTAGATGCATATTGTTGTTATTACTATTAATATTATTACCATTATGGTTAATTTTATTAATCTTATTATTATTATCAAAATTATCCTGATTATTATTTTTAGAATTACCATTATTATTATATCATTACCATTGTTATATTGAGTTTCATTGTTATTCTTATTCCAACTATTAATTTTCTCTATTCTTATTGCAGCTGTCACGTGTATTTATGATTGGTTGTGTTTGTTATTATGATTATTATTAGCGTTCGTTGGGTCGTCATTATATGTATCGTCATTGGTATTGTTATAACAGTTTTGTTTCATTAGCTCCGTCACTACTATTATCGTCGACACGGACATTGTATGCTATCACCACGAGGATCCTCATGGCCATATGCCATCACCAAAGGTCGCGATGGTGCGAGTATCGTTAAGACGAGGGTAAGTTAAATTATTTTATAATAATGATTTATATTTATGTCAGATGTGACTTTTGGATCTACATTTAACCGATTCACCTTCAATGAAAATAGGCTTGATAACAGTATTCCTCTCTCATAGACAATACTCATACTCGCAATGCTCGACAGTGACCTTCCTATTGGTATAAACGATACTGGTCTGCCTACCTTTCTAATATCATTGTAATTGCATTGCTCGTTACTTTCAATTGCATTGCATATGCTTATGGTTAATGTTCTCATCGTTCAAATCTCCGATTTTATGGTTATCTCTTTCACCAAGATGGTTGTCATTATCATTCATATTGTCGTAATTATTATTAGGAGATTATTATTACCTCTGTCTACTATCATTGCTACTATTGGCATTGTTATCACTCCTTATTATCATTCATTATTATTATGACCCTCAAATTTATCGATATCATTTTATTACATATTTATTATTAATGTTCTTATTATCAATTGTTATTATTATTTTGGTTATTGTGTTGATTATTATTCTATATTTATAATATTATTGGTTGCTGTTTTGGTCTAGTTCTCAACCACCTCATCATTATTCGATTTTAGTTTATCGGTTTGCCAACTCTTAACGTTCACTTTAGTTAAGATATTCATGAGATCGATTAGAATGTTATTTGGCACTTTGTCCCGATTGTCAATTCTTTACTTCACCCTATATTCTAATCGTAATCTCGATTTAATTTATTGAAAAAACACTTGAATTTAGTCCTGCTAATTATTGGCCTTTGATTAGATTAAATGTAGATTTTTTGTTCGTCATTAGATAAGCAATTTCGTTGCACAACTTAAGTTATTCCCCACTTCTAATGCCTTCAATTTGACCTTAGGGAGTTTACTGTGTTCATGTTGTAGTTAAGAGTGTCCTCTGGAGTACTCGGTGTTTAGAATTTTAGCCTATGTATACTTCATTTTAAGTCAATTTTTTTGGCGTAGGGTGAAAGGAGGACGAGCCAAAAGACCCGTTCCTCGATCTCCCTTTACCACTATAAGTTATCATTTTACGTTCAGATTCGCAGTTTACCACTGGCGAACCCTCACGGTCACAGCTCCGTTGCAGATTAACTGCGCTTACACGGAGCTGTTAATTGTGCATAGTTACTTTCTTGCGAGATGTGTTGGCTGTGGGCCGGAAAATTTTCGACATGAGCTAGTGAAAAACGGTAAGAGATTTTCACCAGGAAAAAGTGATTAAAATTATATAAAAATGAATCGGTATATATTAGTGATTGCAAAATCGGTTACCTGATTAATCGGCTAATCGGCTAATCGGTTAATTGTCCTATTTCAGCAAACCAATTAATCGGTTTTAGCATCATAAAAACCGATTCTTTATTAATGAAAATTTTCTTATAAAATTTTTAAAAACAAACGGTTATAATGTTATTTTTTGTTGCTCTCCATACAAAATTTATAGCGAAAATAAATATACTTATATAGATCTATAATATAAATTAATCGCTTTTATTTTTTTAATCGAATCGAATCGAAATATTTATTATTTTAAATAAAAAAACTTTTGGCCTGGTTAATAATGTATTCATCAAATGTTCAGAGTTCTGAGTTACATAATATATGGCATTTCTTCAAGCATGACAAACTTAATCAGTCGGCAAAATGTAATAAATGCATGAAGGTGCTAAAGTGTTATGGTAAATCAACAAGTTCTTTGAACTCACATTTAAAAACTGCACACAATACCAACGCATTAAAAAGAACGACATCGGATACAAAATGCATGGAAGTTAAATCTTCAGTTTGCTCATCATTACGCGAAACCGTGCAGATAACAAATTTTTTTCGAAGTCCAACTGATGATTCTTTAGCAGCAATTGTTCCAAGAATGACTGCAAAGGACGGGGTTCCACTATCCATGTTTTGTACTTTGTCCGATTTGAGAAAACTTCTAATTGCAAAAGGATTCCAGAAAATTCCAAAATCTCCTAACTCAATAAGACAAATGATTTTTGGTTACTCAAAAAAAATACGAGATGAAGTTGTTAATGAAATATCGTGCTATAAACAGAAAGATGGAAGATTGAGTCTCTCATTCGATGAGTGGACATTAACTTGAAATCGCAGATATTTAAATATAAATGCTCACTCAAATTCTGGAGGACGATTTTGGAATTTGGGTCTCGCCCGTGTTGTAGGAAGCTTGCCTGTTGGAAGGTGTGTAGACCTTCTTTTGCAAAAATTAAGCATTTTCAATATTTCGATGGAAAAAGATGTTGTTTACATAACCACAGACGGAGCCGCTGTCATGAAAAAGGCTGGAAAACTAGTTAATGCCTCTCAGCAGCTTTGTTTTCCGCATATGATACAGTTAGCAGTCTTAAGTGTTTTGTACCGAAATGACACATCTACTGAAGTGGAGTTGCTTGCAGATTTGCAGGGAAATGAAGAACATTCAAGTGATAAAGATTTAGCTGATGAAGATTTAGCTGATGAAGATTTAGCTGATGAAGATTTAGCTGATGAAGATTTAGCTGATGAAGATTTAGCTGATGCAGGTTTAGTTGCTGGCAACCAGAGCTACAATTTCGATGTAGGTATTGAAAATGATCATAATATTGTTTCAATTTTGCATCACCGTTTGACGCCAATGATTGAAAAAGTGCGAAAAGTTATTAGATTATTTCGGCTTTCTCCTACTAAAAACGATGACATCTTGCAAAATTACATGAAAACCGAATTTGGAAAAGAGCTCGTGTTGATTTTGGACTCAAAAACACGGTGGAACAGCTTACTAACTATGTTGGAGCGGTTCTTAAGATTGAAGTCAGCTATTCAAAAAGCTTTGATCGATATTAAATCAAGCTATCAGTTTTCGGCAGATGAATTCAACCAGCTGTCTGAAACTGTAGCTTCTCTTACTCCAATTAAATATGCCCTCGAAGCTATCTGCCATCAAGACGCTAATCTATTAACTGCAGATGCAACGTTGAAATTCCGAATTTGTACACTGGGAAAAATGAACTGCGTTCTTGCGAACGACATGAAGAATGCATTAGAATTCCGAATTAAGGAAAGAATAACCAATTTATCAGGTTTGTTGCAGTATTTGCACAGTGGTTATGCTAATATTTCATCTTCCTCCACTGACCTATTCCCTGCTTTGAAGAAAATCACGATAAAGAGACTCTTATTGAATATGGTGCAATGACTATTTATATCAGAATCAGATAATGAAAATGACAAACTACGACAGCAGTATAGCGACGAAAATGTTAGTATGTAAGTTTCGATAGTAGAAGAAACCGAAAACGACTCCGATACGATTAAGTTACAAATGCAAAGAGCAATTGATCAGCATTTGGCTGTACCTGACAAATGGAACACATTTTCTTTCACATCTTCAATAATCGAAAAACTTTAAAACGTGAGCTTGCTCAATTTGAAGATGATGGAAATAGCAGTAAATGGTTGGATCTTTGTTATAACACCTTAAAATCAATTCCTCCTACCAGTGTGGAATCGGAGAGGGCGTTTTCCGTATCCGGAAACTTTTGTATAAAACTGAGATCACGATTAAGCGATGAAACGATTGATAATTTATGTTTTCGACGAGCTCATTTTAATAAAATTTAAAAACATATTTTTCCAGAATGTGTCTAATAAAAACTTTAATATTGTTTTGTTAATGAATTATATTTTTTTTATATTATTGGGCCAGCACACAAATAGCCTTGAGAATTGTTTAAATGCATCAGTAATACAGCACGAAAACCCAGCACCAAGATAACTTAAAATATAATATACAACACCAATTAAACACTTTAAAATCTGAGAGAATATAAATAAATATAAAATCAAAAACATAAAAAGTAAAATAAAATAAATACAAAATGCACCAAGAACCGCACGAAATTTACATAAAAAATAACATAATAACAAGAAAATTCGACCGTAAAATGACCATTTATATAAAATTAAAAATTAATGAATTAAATGAATAAAAATAAAATATTTTTGGATGAATAGATTTAATTAAAAATGTTAAAAATAAATTACCAATTTAAATTAAGAAATAAATAAAAATTTAATGTAGATAACATAAATAATTTCAAAGTCGAATTTTGTTTAATCGCAGTAAAACTAACACGCAAGGTTAAGGCCAAATTATAGGTATAAATACCGATGTGTTTTCACAAATTTTCAGTCTTATTTTTCGGAGAAAAAATTTCATTACAAAACTGTATAACTGGTTGTATAACTGGTTGAGAGCCGTGCATTCAGGCAATTAACACGGGTAAGTGTTTTGCCTGAACACGATCACTCTCAACTGGTGCAATATTATTAATTGATTTTTTCGAAGGGAATTGATGGGTAATTTTTCAATTGAATTTATGGATGACTTTTCAGATCGAATTTATGGATGATTTTTGTTTTTCCAATTGAATTTATGGATGATTTTTCGAATCGAGTTTATGGGTGATTTTTCTTAATTGAATTTATGGATGATTTTTCAGATCAAATTTATGGATAATTTTGTTTTTCCAATTGAATTTATGGATGATTTTTCAAATCAAATTTATGGATGATTTATCGAATTAAATTTATGGGATTTTCGAAGTAAATTTTATGGAATGGATACAATGAATTTCAAATGTATGTGGCCGATGTAATATGCTGAATAAATATTTTCTATCTACAGCCTTAGTGCATCGAAACTTTTATTCCAAATGCTATGGTAAAATATTATTTGTTATTCCTTTTCCGGCCCACAGCCAAAGACACATCACAAGTTAATAAAATCAAACATATTATTCGAACCATGTAAGTGCGTGGAATATCGCCAATAGTTCGTGCCCGTGAAGGCTCCGGCGTGCGGAACGCAGGAGTTGGAACGTCAATATTATCTGTAGATAGGGAAATTGGAGGGTAAATGAGTAGCCCTTTGGCTGCTCCTTCATCATCCGTTTCCTGTAAAATTGACATAAATTTTTAACAACAATCGGCTCAAAATCTCTAACACCGAGTAGTCCAGTGGGCACTCATTAACTATAATATGAACATAAATAGATCTTAAGGACAAAAAGAGGGAATAGGTAGCGGGGAAAATTGCGAAATCGTTGCAACAGTTAAAATGAACAGCCATCGGAAAAAGATTAATCCGAACGACCAAAATCATGAAAAATAATGTTTTTAAATAAGAATTAAATAAATTAATTTGAGTTGAGGCGGAAAATATGGGCGGGACGCTGCTCAAATTTTCCGAATTAACTCAAATACTTAACAAAAATAGTAATGTAAAAATGAAACTGTTAAATAAGGGCGGATCGCTGCCCAAATTTTCCGAATTGATGAAAATACTTATTGAAAATAGTAAAGTAAAAGTGGAACGCGTAAAATAAGGGCGGAACGCTGCTCAAATTTTCCGAATCGATGAAAATATAAAACCGTAAAATAAGGATAATGGTAATTATAATAATAATAATAATAATAATAATAATAATAATAATAATAATAATAATAATAATAATAATAATAATAATAATAATAATAATAATAATAATAATAATAATAATAATAATAATAATGATAATAATAATAATCATGGTATTTGTAGTAATGATGATAATAATTATGATAATAATAATAGTAGTAATAATCATCGTAGTAATAACAATAAATATAATGGTAGTTATAGTAATAAAAATAATAATACAGGTAATAGTAGTAACAATTAAGAAAGGCAATATATATAATAGTAACAATGATGATGCTAGTAATAATAATAAGGAACATTGTAGTTATAATAGGGATAAGGGTAAGAGATGTACTGTGTTTACTTAACATAACCAATGGTTTACAGACCATAAAAAAAATCATCAACATGGACAATAATAGGAAGGACCAAGCGAATGGACATAAAGATAGATGATATGAGAGTATAAGTTAACATTTGAAAGAGATAGGAGAATAATGGGACCTAAGAATCAAAAGCGAGCACAGGTCTTCTATCGACAGCTCGTTGGACCCAGAGATCGTTCGGTCAATTATAGCATTAGCAATAGCGCTCACTTTTTGCGGACGATCTACCCACTCGAACACAGTTCCAACGTTGCTTAGCAACGGGTGCTGAGTGGTAAGCGAAAGAATATTTGTATGGGGTTGTCTGGGTAACAACCATATAGTTTCAAAATATCAAAACCCAGAAACCCACCAATATTTTTAAATAAATATTATCTTTTTTATACATAAATTAAAATGAAAAAAAGGTAAAAGTGAAAAAGTTTTACAAAAAATAGAAAAAAAACAGTTACTTTTAAAAACCGATTAAAAATCGATTAATCGGTTTTAGTAAAATTGAAAACCTAAAAATCTGTTTTTACTTTTACAATACTTTTTGCAATCACTAGTATATATCCCTATAATTTGACCTTAACCTTGCGTGTTATTTTTATTGCGATAAAACAAAATTTGACCTTGAGATTATTTGTGTTATCTAAATTTAATTTTTATTATTTTCTTAATTTAAATTGACAGTTTATTTCTTAAATTTTTAATTGAATTTTTCCAACCAAAAATATTTTATTTTAATTCAGTTTTATTCATTAATTTTCTGCTTTTATATAAATTGTCGTTTTTCGGTTAAATTTTCTTGTTATTATGTTATTTTTTATGTAAATTTCGTGCTGATCTGGATGCATCTTTGTTATTATTTTAATTTACTTTTATGTTTTTTGATTTTATATTTAATGCTGGGCACCTGGTGGGTAAAAGATATGAGATTTTCGCGGTCACTTGCAAGGGATTCCCACCAGATGCGCACACAAGAAATATAATCATTGGATACTCGTCAAAATGACGTTGGAAATGTATTCCAATGGCCGGTTTCTAGCAAGAGGTGACCCATATTACCATGACTGCTAATACCCTAGAAAACTTTTGGGTTCACGAGCTATCATAGAAGGTATTCACGCTCATTTTAATTATGGGTCCCTCTGTCACTAATTTAATTGAAATAATATCGATCCTTTGATCACTTTATTTTGTTTTAAAGATGCTATGGTGAATTCCATCATATTTTTAATTAATTTATTATCCATTGCTACAAAGCCCATGAGGATGCAGAGATACCGCAGCTGTGGAAGAATCCCGATCGACAGATCCAATTGTAATTTTTTTTGAATTGATTCAGATGGGTTGATGCTACTTGATTGAGAATGAGAATGTTTACGTTAGAATTTACCCAGGCTTTTCCATTTAATTGTTCACTATGACCTGAACCCAACGCTGCCATCAAATATCCCAAAACTAGACCATCAAACAGAAAGTTATGATATTCATCCATAGAGCATTCTTGAATATTTGTTGGGATTTTATCAAGTGCAGTTTTAATACGACTTGGAACTGTAGCATTTAACATTTCAATTCAAAGAAGAGTTTTTCCTGCCTCACTTTTATCGAATTGTGCAGCTTGAGGAGAAACAATATGAGATGTAATTCCAACTTGTGGTTTAAGAGTAGACAAAGCTTCTCGAGCTGTGTTAGCCTCTTTAGTTAGACGAGTCACAACTCTACACGAAACATCGCATTGATAAAGAGCGTGAGACAATTCACGTTTAAGAGCCTGGTTCTCTTGCTTCATAATAAATTGTTGAAGCATCAAAGCATCCCATTCATCCTGAAAAGATTTCAATAAAGCTAGAATGTATGTAAAACTGGGTGGTTTTGATTTCACGTGCATTAGAACTCTAATTTCAATCAAATCTTCTCCAGAAAACTGTACCCCAGCGACTGTATTTAGATCACTGGTTGTTGAGTATTTATCAATTAACCTTCTTTCATAAACATGCCCTGAAAATCTATTAAGAACTGGAACTTCAGGAATTTCATTAGAAATCGAACATATTAACGACATTTTTAAGATACTTTAAACGGTTTTAAAGCCAAAAGTTTTTATTTTTAAATTAAAATTTTTCAAAATTAATTTATAAAAGAAATTATAACTCAAGTTTTCAATTTTTAATAATTTACACCATATATTAAAACACTATTTTAAACCACAATTATTTTTACAAAAAAATCACAAATTTCAAATTAAAATGAATAAAAATGTTTCTATTCTTTTTCATTCACTTTATGGTAAATTCTGTTTTTATTTTTCTATCATTAATGTTTATTATTGTTTTTACTTGGAGAAAAGACTCAAATTTTGAATCCATTCTCCAAGTTACTAAACAACATGAGGCTAAGGGAACAGACTATTTCAGGAGTAGATCAGTCGAGTAACATATGTATGGGGTCCTAAAATAGGTTTTTAATCGAATATATGATTGAAATTTGGAAATTCGGTCCCTTCCCCCTGAAAATCCCAGATTTTAAACTTTTAAAACTGTCAATTTAAACAAGAAATTTCGTTCTATTTTTAGAACGGAATTTCATTATTTCACATGCCGACTTGAGGTGAGATACTTATTTTATGTTCTACCCTAATTCTATTGATTTTCTTTTCAGATTTTTCCCTCGATCACTTTTGGTATTTGAATTTTATCTGTTTATTTGTGGAATTTTATGATATTTCTCCATCAGATTATTAGTAAGTGCATCCCCCTTTTATTTATTTGTAGTTTAATAAAATCTCTTTATACGATTTAACTTTTTTATTTAATTTTTCATAAGGATAATATAATAAAACCCTGTCTAATACTTTTAATAAAATGAAAAACTTCAACTCATATCTATTAAAGCAAATCAAAGAAGTTCATGTTTCATTTTTTTACATAAAAAATCCGAAATATTCAATGTTTCTGAACTTTTCAATTGTATTGTATTCCCAATTTTCGAAGGATCTCCGAATTCCCGACCTTGGTGAGCCATCCCATGTATAGTTTGGATAATAAAACATTAATTATAATAATAAAATATGAATATTGATCGTTAAAAATTACATATAAAGAGGGAATGTCGAAGTGAATATTATAAGAAATAAATAGGAACAAACTTTAATCATAATGAAAAATTTAGATAATAACTAATATTTACTAACCGAATGATATAGATAAATAAACCTGGAAATCTAAACATTTACCGGTGATCGTTTAGAGCCTGAATAAGATTCTATAAACTTTAAAAATTTTAATATCAAAAAGGATCTTTTCTTTTTAAAGTAATAGTTAATATTTTTAGATTTGATTTCTAATTAGGAATTTACTTTATGCCAACATACGTACTTATCGTTGATTTCTATTATGCAGTACTTGACCAAATGATACCTTTATTGATTGACTACTAAGATTGTAATTTCTAATTTTCTAGTTCTTCATATTTCTTATCAATGCTCAAATTTCTTTAGCATTATTATTCTGGATAATCTTTTTACTTATTTCTTACTCATTAGTCTTTATATTCTTCCTTTTTTATATGTATACTATTTGCTCCTTCCTCGTGATCCTTCACTCTCAACAGAGGGTCTGATGTTGAGGTTCTTGGAGAGGAGATCTGACCCGGCGAACTATCATTCACTACGGGTGTCTCCCACACCAAAGTACTAGCTTTAAACTAGTTGGTGGGAATTTAATTTTTCTGACTTGTATGCATGTGATCGTAGTATAATAATGGTCAATAAAATTAATAATAATAGTGGATAAAATATATTTCAAATTTGCATCGTTTGGATTTTCAAAAAGTTTTTTGATAAGAGGTAATTTTATGAAATTAATGACAAAAGTTAAGCGTAATAATAATAATATTAATTGCAATAAATGATCATTATTAATACATTATTATTAACTTTTCTCGAGTGATGGAATCTATTGGTCACGAGGCATCTCGTATATGTCAAGTACCATGGAAGCGAAGTTTCCTTGGGACTTGGTCAATACGAGGAAATAATTTTGCATAGAGATTAAAATTTTTACTAAAACAAATAAAATACATATTATTTCAAGAAAATCATTTGACCCTCAAAGGTCTACATAAAAGTGATATCGAATTTTCAAAGGTTCATTTATCAAATACCTACAGCATTTTAAAATTTTTGACATAATAAAATCAACACAAAAAAAATTAAAAAGTTTTTATATATAATAACATTAAAATTAAATATAGTAATCCTTACACCTCAAGTTTCCAAAATTTTGCGAAGGTTTTGTTAAAAATTTTATTTTGATTCTTGTTTGAAAAAAGAATTTTATTGTGTCGATCTGGCATCGACTTATATATGGGGTTTTACACGCATGTTTTTTGATGCGATAAAACAAAACGCCTACATGTTTTTACTACATTTCATCACTTTTCCCCTAGTTGTCAGATTTTCATGATTCTTTTTTGTTAAAATTTCTAATTACATTTAAAGCTTAATTCTCATAGTTATTTTCTAGAATATAAGCGTTTTCTATGGATTTGGAGCCAATTTGATGAAATAGGTTAATTTTGCTAAAGTTTAATGTTTTTGGATTCTTTTTAAATGTTTTTATTTATTTTTTATATATTGTTGGGCCAGAACACAAACGGCCTTGAAAATTGTTTAAATGCATCAGTAATACAGCACAAAAACCCAGCACCAAGATAACTTAAAATACAATATACAACATCAACTAAACACTTTAAAATATGAGAGAACATAAATAAATATAAAATCAAAAAACATAAAAGTAAAATAAAATAAATACAAAATGCATCAAGAACCGCACGAAATTTACATAAAATATAACATAATAACAAGAAAATTTGACCATAAAATGACCATTTATATAAAAGTAAAAGTTATTGAATTAAATGAATAAAAATAAAATATTTTTGGTTGAATAAATTTAATTAAAAATGTTAAAAATAAATTACCAATTTAAATTAAGAAATTAATAAAAATTTAATTTAGATAACACAAATAATTTCAAGGTCAAATTTGTTTAATCGCAATAAAAATAACACGCAAGGTTAAGGTCAAATTATAGGTATATATACTGATGTGTTTTGACAAATTTTTAATCTAACGTTTAAGCTAACGTTTAATCTTACGTTTCAGTCTTGTGTTTTGGTCTTAGGTGTACAATATTATCTGTAAGCGCATGAGTGAATATCAAATTATGTATTGATGACTAATGATATGAATCGAAGATATTATATGAACTTATTGACTGATAATTGAAAATGTTATGAATTATGATATTGCAAATTACCAATATATGCTGACGATTTTATGAATAAATATTTTATTGCATCGAAACTTCTACCCAATTGGAATGGTAACATTTATTTATTTCCTTTTTCCTGGCCCACAGCCACACAACATGCAAGCTATTAAACTAAAACATAATTACCAAGCTGTGTAAGTGCGGTTTCTCCGCCTATAGCTTGTGCCCGTGAGGGTTCCGGCGTGCGTAACGCAGGAACTCGAACGTCAAATCATTGAACCTAAATAGCGAAAGAGAGTAGCTTGAGAGTGGGTCTTTTGGCTCCACTTTCTTGCACTCAATTTTGATAAAATCGACAAAAAATTTTAAACAACAATCGGCTCAAAATCACTAACACCGAGTAGTCCAGTGGGCACTCAATTAACTATAATATGAACATAAATAGATCATAAGGACAAAGAGAGGGAAAGGGTAGCGGGGAAAATAGCGAAATCGTTGCAACAGTTAAAATGAATAGCCATCGGAAAAAGATTAATCCGAACGACCAAAATTACGAAAAATAATGTTTTAAATAATATATAATAATTGAATAAATTATGTTGAATTAAGACGGGAAATATGGGCAGAACGCTGCGCAAATTTTCGGAAATAATTAAAACGTTTATTGTAAAACTGTAAAATAAGGGCGGAACGCTGCTCAAATTTTCCGAATTAGTTAAAATAATTATCAAAAATAACAAAGTAAAAGTAGAATACTGCTCAATAATTGATAGGATAACTGGATAAAACTGAAAAATAAGGGAGGAACGCTGCCCAATTTTTTCGAATTAATAAAATACTTTATCGAAAACTGAAGAATAAGGACGGAGTAAGGCTAAATTTTTATATAAGTAAAATATTTTTTATAAAGCTGAGGAATAAGGACGAATCCCTACACAAAATTTAATAATAGTAATGGTAATGGCGATAATAATAATAATAATAATAATAATAATAATAATAATAATAATAATAATAATAATAATAATAATAATAATAATAATAATAATAATATTAATAATAATAATCATAATAATAATAATAATTATAATAATAGTAATAGTGATAATGATGGTAATAATAATAAATATAATAGGAATAGTAACAATAAGGATAATAATAGCAATAGCAGTAATAATGGGTTAGGTAATACATATAATAGTATTGGTGGGTTACAGGGTTTCATATCTTGCTTATTGTTCGGGTGACCCTAGTAACGCCATACAAAATGTTGCTGATCGCCACTTGGCACCCGTTGCTAGGCAACGTTGGTAATGTGTTCAAGTGGTGGAATGCCCGCAAAAATTGAGTACCATATGCTAGTACTATAGTTGCTCGGACAATCCTCGGGTTCACGAGCTGTCGATAGAAGACCTGTGCTCGCTTTTAATCATTTGGTCCCCTTGCATTTAAATTTCTTTCGTCTATCCAGCTGGTTTATCGGCGTTAGTTTGAGAAGACAAAATAATTGGTAGTTGATTTAATCCCTCACAATGTTATTTTATTTAATTTTTTAAAAACCTTATTAAATGTAATGAGAGATGTACGGGAACGATATATTTAACAATAGTCTATTCCTCTACGAGACGCATTGATTGGAGAGTCGAGCGGCCCGGCGCTTAGCTCGCTCCTTGCGACCCGGTCGTCGACTGGATGTTGAAGGAATTGTTGGAGTAGGGTTTTCGACAGGGGTTGGCATTGCGGATGGGGTCGGATTCGACTCACGGTATGCTAATTGAGCCGGGGCGAAAACTAGAGGGTAGGTTACCGCTGCCCCCTCTTGACTGGCGGACAACGCTACCTCTAGCCCCTTGATTTGGGTCTTCAGGCTTGTCACCAATTGTCTTTCTTCGGCCCACCCCTTCTGGGCCGCAGCTAACTTTTGATACAACGGCTTGACTCTCGTGGGGTTTACCCACGTAGCCTTGAGTTGTTGCATTTCCCGGACCAGGTGTATGAGTTGATCGTGGAGATCCTTGTTTGTCTGTCGTGCTCGAGTTAACTCGTTTTGTAATAACTTTACGGGATCCATTTCTAAAATAGTACGAGTGAATTAGATGGCGACTAATACAAATATGAGCAGTTTTACTTAAACAATTTTACAAAATGATAATGATAGAAAAAATGAGACAGAAAAACTTTGTTCTTTGAATCGATCACAATGTCACTATAGCAATAATAAATGTCCACATCAATAGAGTTTACTCCTCCGCGAAGAATCGCTTGATCCCCTCTTCCGGAGCGTATCCCGAGACCACGAGCACCGGTCGCTTAAGGTTTCTGATCGGTCTTGGAGAAGGCGGGTAGCTGTCAGCCAGTCGTCCGGCCGCTATGTCATCTTTGACATTGGCCAGGTAAGATGTGGCCCATGCCACATCAGCCTCGATTTGTCGCTGATGCTGTAGAAGGCCTTCCAGGAGCTCTTGGGCCTGCATTAAAATATCTCGTGACGGATTGGGTTCGTCCGCCGTCTTCCGAAATCGCTTCATGAACTTTTCCGGTGATATTTCCTCCGTTTGGTTATCTGTAGGCACCTCAGGATATCGTTCCTGGTATACCCGACTCCAGGCTTGTCTCCATTGTTCCACAATGTGAGAGGGCATATCGATCATGGTTCTAGTGTATCCTGAATTAAAAATATATGTTTACTCCATCTTTCTCCGTATTTTTAATAGTTCGCCAAAAATGAAATCGCTCTCGTCCTGTACGGGAGAACTCGCTAGCTTGAATTTACCTGCATTAGGTGTCTGAGTACTTTGTGAGTACGGTAGTCGGTAATGCTGATAATCTTGTGTTGTACGTTAGGCCAAAAGAGTTTTGCGGCTCAGTAAAATAATATGGTATTACATTTGTGACTGCGTCTGTCTTATATGGGTAGGACTATTAACAGCGTAAACCTCACATATGTATCCATTAATTTAATAAATGTAATAGTTTTATCACCTCAACTTAAAGTATTTTCAATGCAAACAAAAATAAAATGGACTATGTATCGAACTATTTCGTAAGCGATTATTATATTTGGGCTTTAGCTTCTTGTCGAAATCGTTGGCGGGATTCTTGGTTGTCAAATTGCGAAGCGGGAAACGAAGTGATTTGATTCTCGGCGGTGATTGGCGAATTCCAGTCAGGCGGCAGGAACCGGATGTCAAATTCGGTTCATCGATCATGGTGAATTGCCGGATGTGACAAGGATTTGTTTAATTTCATTATGCCATTCATTTTCTAGAATGTTTATTTCAAGCGGATAAATTTGTTTATCCGGTCCGTTCGCGATTATTATGGTCATTATATGAATTCTCGTATGATCATGAACTTTTCAAGTAGGCGAAATACTTTATTATGCTTGGTTATCATCAAATTTTATCGTTTAAGGATCACTAGTTATATCGGGGTTGCAGATTGGAATCTTTGGGTCATGAACACTATATCCTGGAAGCTCTCTCGGCGTCCCTCGGGGGACGCGGTCATTTCGTTACCATGGTCAAAACAAAATCAGTGGTAGGTATTTCTCATTGTTAAGTTAGCTATTTATTAATCGCTTTATTTTTAGGGTTCGATTTTATCGACACACATTTTTTGGGTGATTGCTACTCTGTTAATGCTGAGTTCGACGCATTCGTTGTGATCGCTCTGTTCCCTTATCCGATGATGACTTTAATGTTTTACGTGGGAATTAAAATCGTTTCATTTGCTGATTTTTATTTTAATCAATTTGTTAATAAATTTCTCTGATTATTTGGTTTCGAAGTAGTTAGTCGTGGTAATTTTTATCTATGGCTGATCTCGTTAAACAAATAACATAGATATTTTGTTCGGATAATTCTTGGTCACCCATTTTATTCAATCCATGTCTCAATTCCATGATCAACAAGTCAAAGGTCCCTCTTTTCCACTTCGTGGATTCGTTGGATTCATTTAAATATGAATTTTTTATTACTCAAGCGAAATCGGACATTCATCGATGGATTAATTAGTTATACACATAATTCTCTGTATGAACTTACAATAATCGTTAATCCACATGGGTTGATTTTAGTTCTGAAATTTCATCAAGGAGGACCTTGCCTGCTGATCACGCAATTGATTCGATTTAGAAAATCATTTTGTTTAATACGATACGCCTAATTAACAGTTTTGGTAATTCATAATTTTATAAGTCGTTTCTTTTATTCAGATATTTATTTTCCGGTATACATACTTTGTAACTACCTATCTGGTTCGAGCATTTGTCATTATGGTGAAATGAGTTAAGGGGTTAGATCTCCATTACATTAAGCAATAATTAAATGATTACTTAGTTTAATAAATTAACGAGTCAAATGTCTTTACATAGTTCTTTGTTTCTTTACGGTACAATATTTTACTTTAAATGGTTGAGTGAAAATCAATGGATTATTTATTAAATGAATATTTAATTTACGGTATTTAATTTCTTTATGTTAATCGATTAACATCGACGAATTATTTATTAAATGAATGTTTAATTTACAATATAGTACTTTAGTGAGTTAAGTTTCTTTATATTGATCGATTAAAAATGATGAACTATTAAGTGAATACTTAGTGGATTAATTTTTCTTTACTTTAACCAATACTAAATGAGTTACTTATCAAATGAATATTTTAATGCGTTAATAATCAATTTAAAATCAATGAATTACTTATCAAATGAATACTTTAATGAGTTTATTTTAAGCAATGATTAAGTTAAAATCGGTGAATTATTTATTAAATGAACACTTAATTTACGGTATTAAACTTTAACGAGTTGGATATCTTTACATTAATCAATTAAAATCGATAAATTATTTGTTAAATGAGTACTTGATTTACAGTATAATACTTTAACGAGTTAAATATCCTTATATTAATCAATGAGAATCAATAAATTATTTATTAGATGATCTCTATCAATTTATTTGACTCGCGAATTTAATCTTTGTTTGAAATATCAATTTGAATTGTAACAACGATTTCCATTTTATTTAACCCCAGTTCCCATCCCTTTTAATAAGCCTTAAGCGCATGTTGTGTTTATATTATATTTAATGAGTGCCCACTGGACTACTCGGTGTGATGATTTTTAGCCATGTGTAGTATGAGTTAAGTCGATTTTACAGAAACGAGGAACGAGGAAGCAATCAAATGACTTCTTCCTTATTCCTCCTTTCATCTATAGGGATAATATTGACGATCCAACTCTGCGTTCCGCACGCCGGGTCTTCACGGGCACAGATCATTGGCGATATTCCACGCGCTTACACGAATCTGAATTGTGTGTAGATTTTATTTACTTGCATTAGGTTTCGGCTGTGGGCCGGAAAAATTTCGACAGATTTAATTAACAAATTATATATATATATGAAACAATTTATGCATAATAATGTTTATTAACTATAAGAAAAAAATAACAAGTTACCATTCCAATTCATAAAAATAGCATAAATTCATACAATAAACCAAATGCCTCTCTTCCCACGCCAACGTCCGAGCAGAGCTCTATAGAGATGCAAGGTACGGGGCGTGGAAAGAGGGTTCCAAAATCAATGATTCTCACCTAAAATTCTGAAAATTCAAAAACACGATCTCAAATAGATTTAAAATATTTAAACAAGATTCAAATAATTTGAAATATTTCGAAACACGGTGTGTTTTTCAAAAATGGTTAACTTTAATGTGAAAATGGATCAGTATATATACCTAAATTTTTGGTGTGTAAAATTTGATGTAGTAAAACAAAATTCGACCTTGTTATTTTCCAGCAAATTCTATTATTTATTTTTATTATTTTTGATTTATTTTTATAATTTTTTATTTAGAATTTTTATTGAATTATTGCTAATTCAAATTTTTCGATTTAAATCTTGCTTTAATGAACTTTAACTGATTTTTCCAATTTCGTCGAATTTGTCGTGTTTTCTTGCTATATTTGTGTAGGTATCGTGCGGATCTTGGTGCATTTTGTTATTATTTTAATTTATTTTTATGTTTCTTAATTTATATTTAATTCTTTTATTTCTCAGATTTTATATGGTTTAATTGGTGTTTTGGGGTTTATTTAAATTGCGTGTTGTGTTTGCGTGTGTGTTTCTGATCCATTTAAACATTTTTCAAGGCCGTTTACGTTCTGGCCCAACATAAAACACTCGGGGGTCCGTAAAATTGCGACCCGCAATTTCAATTGATCTCAAAGTGATACATACATTTTCATTTTCAATATTCACATTCATAAAAATTTCTACGGTAAAGTTAAATCATCAAGGCAAAGATGGACTTAAGGTCCTACTACGATACATAATCAAATAAAATCAGATAGTTCAGTTTTAATATCAGTGCAAGTTTTGTAATATCAGTTCAAGTCACTGTTGATCAGTACGAGTTAATCAGTTCAAATCAATGTAAATCAGTTATATTTGGCTTCGAATGAATCACTGACGGCTTGGGTTTCGCTTTCGAGTTGGGTTGATCTTGAGGGGGTGATTGATAGAAATATGCGAGAGTTTTGCAGTTTTGCTAATTTGATTGGTATTTCGGATTTGGTTGATCATTCTTCTGAATTTCTGAATTGGGGTATTTTGCTTTTGTTTGTTTTTCGTTAGGCCGAGGATGAGACAGCATATAAAGAGTATTATGTTGGATGTTATACTAATCGGTAGTATAAGTTTGATTGATAGCCTTGTTGTACTGGGTTCGTTTTTCTGTCCCACTTGTTTTCCTAGTTGTTTTTTAATTGATAGGACGATCTTTTGAATTTCTTGGATTGGTTTATTTTTGGGATTTGTTTTGGCTGTTCTTTGAATTTGTCTGATGACATTTTCTAGGGTTTTCTTTATCTCTTGGTTCTCATTTTTTATATTGGCTATCTCTTCATTATTTTTCAGTAGGGTTTGTACCATTATTTGGGTTTTCTCGATATTCTGTTTTATCTCATCCTTGTTCTCTTTCATGGGGCATTGTATACATTGTAGGTTTATTTGCTGACATTCTTCATTATCGGGATTTCTACAAATTTTCTTTGAAATCCGCGCAGGTGCTGTCCTCTCTTCTGAAGGGTTGGGATCTCTCGCATTTTTCCAATGGGTTTTCAGTGTCACACTCTCTCATTATTATCATTATCATTATTATCATTGTGATCCATAACGTTGGGTTCATGGTTTTCATTCCTAATATATCAATCAATTTTCACCTCTATTTACAATTTTATTCAACTATATACAGTGGAGTTTAGCCCTTTTTACTCTTTCTCTCTTTCTGGGGTTGAGTGTCTCTCGCACTCTTCTTTAATTTTATTTTCTGAGAATCTCATTATCGGGACTTGGGCTTTTATTAATCGCTCGGTTAATTTTGGGAGTTCTTTTAATCGTTCTTTACCTTCTTTGATTGTTCTTTGTTGATTATGAATTTTCATTTGAAGATTTCTTTCTTTTGTTTGCTTTCTTTTAAGTTGACGTTTATAGTTGACCCGCTTGGTTGTTTGTTTTTCCAGCTTTCGTCTCGCTTCCTGAAGCTGATCTGTTAATGTTTTAATTTCGTCCTGAGCTTGTTGGTGACTTTCTTTTATTTCTCTGGCTTTTCTACAACTGTCTTCTAGTTGTAGCACGTATCTCTGTTCGCTTTTTCTGCTGTCTCGCATTCGTTCTGCTTCGGTTTTCCAATAGTCTTCCAGGATTACACGGGTTTTTACTTCGGCTAAATCTCGTCTCAATCGTTCGTTTTCTCTCTTTTGATCTCTGTTTTCTCCCATGCTAGATGTTAGTTTTCGTTTTATCATATTGGTTAGTTGTTTAGATTGTATTAACTGATGATTTATCCGGGCGATTTCTGACTCTTGCTCCTCCACTAACTTTTGCCATTCCTTTCTTTCTGTTCTCCATCTTTTACTGTAATATCTCAGTGGGTCTTGTTCGATGGGTTCTACTAATTGAATTGGGCTTGGTACGTATTCTCCGTCTTCTAGATTCATTCGGATTTCTATTTCGTTTGAATTCATGCTAAATATACATCGATTACAAATTTTTGTTTTTTATTATTTTTCTTTATTTTTATTGTCTTTTTACACTTTTTACAATTTTCCTCTTCAATTTTACGCTATCGTTTCGTCCGTCTCCCCGAATCCTTCATCGGGTTTGGCGGGTACTTGGGTTGGAATTTCGGTTGGGTATAACGGCATAAGCAGGATTGGTGGTCGACTTTGTAACATAGTTACCTCTTCACGCAAGGCGCTTGATATTTGTATCTCTTCGTCTAAGAGATAGGCAAGATATTCTGTATTTTCTGTTAACTCTTCCACTTGCGTTTCCAAACGATGCGTATTTTCCAAAGCTTTTAACTTTTCAATCTCTTTTCTTAGATTCTGTTCATTTTCCTCATATCCTTGCTTTATCGTTTTGATCTCTGCTTCCACTTGTTCCTTCAACTGCTCATTAACTTCATGTTGATGTCTCAACTGGATTTCTTTAAATACTGCAACTCCTCGGTGTCCGTTCACCTCCTGCTGGAGTTCTGTTATTCTCTCGTTTAATTGTTGGATTTGTCGTCTTTCATCCGTTTGTTCGTGTAGGGTTTCCGTTATCTTTTGATTTAGCTGATCAATCCATTTTCTGAGGTCCTTGTCGGTTTTCCTGAGCCTTCTTATTGTATTTTGTCTGGCTCGTTCATGGTATTCCATTGTTTGGATTTCCTCGTTCAGCTCCTCAATTGTTTCTTTCTGCGCTTCGACTTGTTCCCATAGTTCCCAATCTTCCATATTCAATATCCTTTTGGGTAACAGTCTTATCTCTTTTTTGGCTTCTTGGTACTGGTTCTTCCATCTTCTTGCTTCTGATTTGATCCACTTTTCTTTGTCTTCCGTTTTTATTTGTTGTATTTGTCTCTGTTTAAGAGTCTTTTCTTGTTCTATTAGCATCTCTTTCATTCTCGTTTGTTGCCATATTATTTCGTGGTCTTGTTTTTGTATATGTTCCCATTGTATCGTATTCTCGATTTTCGACAATCTATACTTGTCTTTCCACTTTCTCGCTTCCGCCGTTGTTTGGCTCACTATTCTTTCCTGTCTATCGTCTCTGGGCTCTCTAATTTTCTTTGATGGTTTTGGCCCTTGATTTCTCAGCTTGTTGACTTCCTTTTTCGCATTTTCCCATTTAGTTTTGTATGCTCTTGTTCGGTCTTCTTCTTCGGTTATTTGCTGGATATAATGTCTGGCGCGTGCTTCCCAGTCATTCCTTGCGCGCTCCTTCTCTCCGTACCACTTCGCTTTCCAGTGAAGTGCTTGCCGTTTTGCCCATTCTTTGGCTTGCTCCAAATGGGTTCTCTTTGTTTTCTCTATTCGATATTGGGTGCTAATTTGCCCAATTTCTTCCTGCATTTGTTGTATAATTTTTATCGTCTCCTCTCCTTCTTCTCGTATCTCTGCTTCTTTATCTTTTATTACTTCTCGCAATCTTTCGATTTCATTTTGTTGATCCTGCTTCTCTTGCTCTAACATTCTGATCTCCTTTCTTTGGTTTGTGATTCTGGTTTGGTTCTGCATGGATTCTTTTACTAACTCCTCTTCTCGTCCTTGATATGGTTCATTATTTCCTTCGGAATTCATTGTCTGTTGTTTTAATTCTTCTCTTATCATTTTTATCTTTAACGTATCTCTCAGTAGTTCTCCTTCTACTGCTGTTAATATTTCTTTTAATCTCATCGACCTTTGTTGCCATTCCTCTTTAATCTCTTTTAGTTGTTTGGATTGGTTTTCGATTTTTGACTCTTTGTCCTCTGTTGTAGTTTTCTCTATCTTTTGGCTTATCGTCTCGTTTTGGTTCATTGTAATTCTGAATATTTAATAATTGATTATTCTTTCTTTTCACTCATATCAAAATTTATCATAATTTACATCATCTTGTATTTTTGTGATTTTTATAATTTTTTGTTTTTACGTTTATCTTTATTTACACTTTTTACACATTACTCCCATTTTTAATTACTGATCAGCGAAACGGAATCCTTTGATCCGCCCGTTGATCGGTTTTTCTACATACTGGACATATATCGACCTTCAATCCACATGCTTCGCATGTAACCATATGTCCACAAAGCATTTAAATTATTTCTACATGTTTCTGCCAACATGTTACACATTGATACTGTTCCAAAATAGCTTCTTTTATTATTGATTTGTCTCGATTCTCTTTTGGTTTCTCTTGATATCGCTTGATTGCTCGGATTACTGCTTGTGTTGAGTCATACCACTCTAAATTGTTAGCTAATCTTTCTTTGATTATTTTTCTCATCTTTTGAGTATCTACTCCTGATAATAGCATTAGGGTTCTCGTTTTTGGTCGGTCCAAAATATCTTCTATTTGTTGGTTGGTAATTATTATTTCGATATTCTTTGACTCTTTTTCTTGCTTATACATGCATTTTCCTTTATGTTTTAGCTTTTTGACATTCTGATCTGGTATTGGTTGTTGATTTTTGCATCCTTCGCACATTATTCCTCTTGCTGTTTGACAATACCCTTGACTCGCAAATTCCGCTGCTCTTGGATTTCCTTTGAAAGTTTTGATTCTCTCTTCGAATGTTCTATTTATAGTCTCTTTTTCCCATATTAATTCTGCTGGGTCTTCGAAACTCTTTATTATCGTTATCTTTTTCTCACCTCCCTTTTCATCTTTGTCAACTTCTGATTGCCGGAGTCCTTCCAGTCTGTTTATCGCTTGGTTTCCGACGTCAATGTTTATTCTAAATGGGCAGGTTGAAAATTTCCTCAGGTGTTCTCGTTTTGCTGTTTCTCCTTTTTCCCAATGCGAGAGTCTTCCTTGACAATAAATACAGGTGACTTCATCCGGTAGTTCGGGGGTTCCTGAGAAGAAGAATCCTTGGGCTGCCATCTCTTTACTCTGTCTGTCAGTGAATACTTTATTATCTTTGAACGTTAAATATCTCTGTTCTTCTTTTTCTCAGCTCCTCGTATCTTACTCTTCTCTGTGAGTAAATTACCTTCCTCATTTTCCATGGTCGTCCGGTTGTGTCGAAACTGGTATAATGCTGAATTGCGATTACTAAGGTTTTAATTTTTTCCTCTTCCTCTGGTTTTTTCCATAGTCTCGTCCATATCGAATCTGGTCCTTCTCTCATCTGTACTGTTATCTCTTCGCTGATTCCGCTTGCCATCTAAATATCGTCATTATTTTTGAAGTTTCGTTTTTCTGATTTTTCTGATTATTTGTAAATTTTTGATTTTTATTTAATTTTTATTATTTTATTTACATTTTATTTACACTTTTCTTTCTTTTTACAACGTCTTATCCGGCTTCTCCACTTCTAATTTTATATACAGGTTATCTTCTCGCAAGAATCCTTCTCCTCTCAGTCGTTGTTGTGGGTAAAAGCGTGGTGTTCCAATTGCTGTATTCCAGTCAGTTGTTGGCCTTCCCATCTGTGGTTCATTTCCTGTTCTGATTGGATTGCGGTAATCCTCTTGTCCTTTCATCGTTAATATCATGTTTTGTTTAAAAGGCCATGTTAATAGCTCGTCGTAATCTCCTTTTCCCACCCTGATGAAGACACTGATATGGGTGCCCGTTGCATTCCCATCTCCATTTGGATATAGTCTAATGCCCAATTTGTATCCATTTTCCCAACTGTATATTGGTGGGCTGTCTAAAATTCTCTGTGTTCCGTCTTTTGCTCTCTGAAGCTTCTCTGCGAATTCGGTTATTTTCCATATGAATGGTGCTGTAGGATGTTTTCTGGCTATAGAACTGTTAGTTTCTAGTTCCTTTATGCTGTTGGTCATCTGTTGCATTTTCTTTTCCATTTCGCCCATTTTCTTGAGTGTGTCTCCTTGGCTTCTCTCGAAATTCTTTCTAGATTCTAATATTTCTCTTATTATTGCTTTTTGTGCATCATTTTCTGTTCGTAGGCTTTTTATTTCCCATGCCAACATCCCTATCGTTTTCATTATGATTTCGGCATGCTCGATACTATTTTCTATCATGTGCTTTTGCATTTCCGCAATTGGTAGTTGCGTTTGACAATTGAATAATTCTAACGGACATTTGACTGGTTTGCCGCTACATTCGTTCCAATGTTCCTTTAATTTGACTTTATCTTTCTTGTCGCAGTTGTTTGCGCATACTCCTTCATATAGATCACATACTTGTTCCTCTTTTGGATTCCGGTGTTCCATTTCTATTTTTGTCCATTCGTCGATGACTCCACAGAATTCGCATTTTTCCTCCCTCTTGATACACACTTTATGGTGTTCTTTCATCGTCTTTTTTGTTGCGCTCGTTTGGCATTTTTCGCATAATATCTCGTTATATTCGCATTCATTTGCGTGACTTTCCGCTTCCTTCATAAGTCCTTTCCATTCGCATTCTTTTACTCGGCATTGAACTAGTAGATTATTGATTTCTTTATTGGTGGCTTTATCCATTGTTGTAGGGTCTTCATCTCTTTCAATCGTTTCATCGCATCCAGGGCATTTTATTGTTTCCGTTTTTATCACTTCTATCGTACAATCTGTACATATTATGCATCCACATTTCGTTTGTCTCGCTCCAATCAGTAGTTCTTTACATTTACAACATTTCAATCTTTCTTTTATATCGTTCACCACTTTAATTCTATTTTTCATTATTCGTCTCGTATCTTCGGATGGATTCTCGCTTCTTCTTATTCTCTCGATAATTGTCTGCATATCTACAAAAATTTTCTGATTACTCGACGTTGCTTTACTTCTATCTTTTTATTTATACATATTTACAAGGTACGCTTTATTTTTACTCCACTGTTGAATCCGGTTCTGGGGTGAATTCTGGCATCGATGCTATCCATTCCACCCAACTTGCTGGATCTACGTGCTGTTGATTGTTACGTAGTCTTCTAATTTCGTCAGCTTGCCATCTAACTTGATCTGTTAATTGCTTTTTTTCGCAATTGCAATATACGTCCTTTCTCTCTCAGTCTTATAGCTTGTTGTAGACCTCTGTTTCACGCTTCCGTTAATACTAGGATGAGTATTTGTCCACTGAGTTTGCGCATTGTTCGTTATTAGTGTCATTAATTCGCATTGCCGTCTCCACGTTGCCTCAATTCCTGAATCTTGGTATTTCCTTGATTTAATTCTATAATCTCTATAGGTACATTGGCAGCTGCTGGTTGTTGTATTGCTTCTGAATGGTGGTATTCTCACTTGATTTGGTTGATTCATTATTCGATTTCATCTGTTGTATAATACATCATTAATTCTCGCATTCCTTTCGTCTTGCCTTACTAATTGACAACAATTTTGCTACAAATTTAATTATCGTGAATATATTACTACTATTATCACTACATAATATTTAACACTATATACATTACGCTCTTTCTCTTTTACCACATCGCGCTCCGACTCTATACGCAACTTGTCCGTATATCCCCGTATTTCTCATTCATATTTCTGATATTACATCAAATCCATTTACCCCTTTTGTCTTCATAATGGCGTTCTTTAACCAGATTCGCTTGTGCTAGAATCCTATGATGGCATTCTTCATCTTCTGCATCGTATCCTAATTCGTATCATAAGTTGAATTTTTCCACTGCTGCCAACTTTTCTTCTCCGAGTTCTCGCATTGAGTAGTTCTACTAATTGATTTACTATCACATCACTATCGCTACTATTTACCGCTTTGTATCAGATTCATTTAACATCGTAGTTCTTTTCGTTGGCCTGTACGGTTCTATTTCTCTATGCAGTTGTGTCTCCATTATTCCTTCTTTAGTTTACATTAGTGCTTCTGGAGTTTAAGCTTCGTGAATGAGATGAGGCTGTCCAGATCATTCCTTTTTCAAGTTCGTTTTTCCTCAGTGGTTTTATTATAGGTATGATCTGTCGCATTACTAGTGTTCCTTGTTATCTCTCCAAAGCTCCGATGATTCCCTTTGGATATTTAACAATGATTTCCGGAGTTTCCTTCTTCGTCGGTATGCCGATACTTTTGATTCTTTTATAGTATGCTTGTTTCGCATTGATCTGTTTACTGTTTCTTTCTTTAGTTCGTATTACGCCATTTTCTTATGTTTTTTCACGTGTTTCATATAGATTCCTCTCGTTTGCGCATTTGATCCTATGTTTATTATACGCCTTACTTTCTCTGATCGTTGTGATACAGGTCCTCTCGTATTCTTTTCCGAGGACGTTTATGCGTAATTGATCTAGTAGTTCTTGTATGATTATCCATATCACTCTTCCTCTCTGAACGTTTACTATGTACTTCCACGCTTTCTTTTGTTGAATACTATATTTGATTTTATTATCCTCATTGATTGACATATATCTCTCATTTATCTTCCTGTTCTTTTAGTTTCGAAATACAATTTGTATGTTCTTCTGCCCCATATTTCGGACTATTATCTTCGTCCCTCTGGTTGCATCCACTTTTATTATTATTCTTATTTTCGTCTCGACGTCATAAGCTCTTCTTTGTGGTGTGCTGTTTCGCCAGAGTTTCTAATGTGCAAGGTTATTATTATAATCATTTTGGCACCATATTATATATTCCGCATTTCCTTCTAGGCTATCCCATTCATATTTACTTTTCCTGCTTTCATATTCAGTTTTCCAACAATCGATAATTTTGTTTGTATCACTTGCTTCAATCGTTTCTTATCCTCTGTTTTATCTTATTCGTAATATGCCTTTATCTCCTTGCTCTACTTGCTGATTTTTACGTTCTATTTTGATTTAGCATCTCTGCATATGATCGTTAGGGTTGGAACTTATGATATGAATTTCGATCGTATTTCCATCATTTCCTGATGTTTCCTTGGAATCGAAATTGGCAACTAATGCTGTATTCATCGTCAGTGGTAAATCAATTCCTTTGCTCAAATTCCTTATCGTTACTTGTTTCTATGCGAACGATTCTCATTCTTTCTGATATTTTCGTCAGCTTCCTTAACTTGATTGACCGTATATCAATTATCATTATTCGTAGCGTCGGATCGTTAATTGTTCCTTGTTATATAACATCACCGTTTGTTTCGCTTTCCCTCGTTATTGCTGTTGTTCGTTTCTTGAGCGTTCCTCGTTAGATGATTCCTTTTTCTTCTTGTTGTGCGGAATTTATTTTTCGTCTCTAGCATTTTGATCCCTTGGCTTTTGCCTGTTGCACTTTCCTCTTCTCCATTATTACCCATCCATCCGGGGTTTCTTTGAAAATGTCGTCTCGACATTTATTATTTTCAATTATTTCCTCGTATACTTTTATTATTCTCCGCTTTTATTATCGTCCATCTCTTTATTTCTTGTTTGCATTCGCTGAAATCCATTTGCTTTCGCATTGCCAATTTCTATGTATTATCATCAATACTGTTCCTTCTAATCCCGATCTATGTCTTTTTTTGGACATGATTGGTGAATTCAGTCCCTTCCCATTTCAACTTGCTTAACGTTTTGGAAGATAGAGCTATATGTTTTCTTTAAAGAGCATTCTCTATTCTATCCATATAGTTTACAGTCGTAATACTCTATAGTATCCTCGTGCGTCCATTTCATCATATTGGCATGTGCTTCGTCCTTTGCGTCAAGCTTCCCATAATTTTGGATTTTTTTACCATCATTTCCTCTCTTAACTTGTTGCCGTTACTGATAAATTATATCACTGCTATGTCTCGATATTCAGGCATAGTGTAGTTACATTATGTCTCCATATCTTTCTCTTTGAACGTATATCCGGTTCTATAGTCTCTACATGAACACTTGTAGAAGCATCTGCTCAGACTGCAACATATGTGTTGTGTCCCTCTTTACGTTTTATATCTGAGCTGTTCCGCATTCTGCCATAAACTGAATTAATCCATTACCGTTGAGTTTCTCAGCTGTACTTGAAACTGAAAGTACGCTTTCCCTTCACAATTGCCATCAGTAAATCAGGGTATACTCTCTTTATACAACTCCATCTCTGCTGGACTCTACGCCCTTGCAATTCCATTGCATTTTCCTCCTGTGTTCATCTTCATCCATCCTTTTCCTTCGACCCATTCTGGCATCATTCTCTGATAGCTTTACTCATTTATTATATCCATCTTGTCTACATTAATCTTGAGTCGCGTTTAGAGTTATTTTGATTCATCCGGTTTTAGGTCCTCTACGTATTATGATGTCGTTCTATTTTTCGACTCATCGTTAGATCCGTTTATACTCAGGTTGTTGAGTTTGTGATCTAGTTGCATTGCCTCGATTCTCTGGTTCTTTTTGTTAATTGTTCTAGGGTATCGCTTTACATCTGCTTACGTTTACCGTAAATAGGTCTAGTAAGTGGGGATTTTGGGTTGACCAAATTTAACTCGAGCACTTGTTTCTGTTTACATACATTATCTCATATTGGTCCTTACCACATCTTTGTAATTTTCTGGCTACTCCTGGGATAATTTATGGCGTCGCAATTATTACCCATCTCAACCTGAAATTCATCTCACGCACCATCTCCTTTTATATGTAATTCTTTGTATCTCCTTATAAATCTAATATCTCATCCTGCCCGTTTTCCAGACTTCTCTTGCATTTGTTCTTGAATCTCCTGTACAAATCATCAATTTCCTTTTATCTTGTGTATATCTAGCTCTACGCATGTTTTACATCTTGCACGTACATGAATTTAAATGGACTCATTTGTTGCTGAGTTGTAGACATCCTATAACCATTAGGCATCTAGTTACTATATCAATCCCAATCCTTTTTTGGTCGCTTACATAATTCCGACATCATATTCTATAGTACTCCCAGAATCGTTCGTTTGGACCATTTTTTGTGGATGTACGGTGATTCCGCTTCGCAATTCTGAAGTAATTCGTTATTCCTATTATTTCGCTCATAAAAGTTGTCCTTATCATTTAAATCTTTGTTGTTCCGATATCGTACAGCATATTCTGTCTACTAGATTCTCCTATTTTTCTGCATCTTTATCTGGATTGCGAATGCTTCCGCGATTTTATATATAATCTTCACTACTAGTATGTTAATATTCCATCGTTGTTTTCGGGTAATGGTCCTACTACAATCCATTGCGATCTTGTCATGGGTTCTGGTGGAATTGGCATTGGCTTTAACGGTGCTCTTCAAATTTACTTCCTGTTGCTTTTTATCGTTGCGCATATCAGACAATTTCTTTAATTCCATCCTTCACGTCTGCTCATATTGGCCAATAATATTTTTACAAATCCTTGTTCCGTCTTTTGCTGACATGTTCTCCAAGTTTTTCCATCGTGATATTCATCACTTACTCTTTTCGCTACACTTTCTGGAAGCCACATTACATCTTTCTCGCCATCCATAATAATAACCTACCTTCTCCATTTATACTCATTTCGTGTGTTTCTCCATATGCTCTCTCAGTTTGCTGTTGTTGTACCGAAATTTCATAATCGTAGTTCCATCAATTCGACTATATTTCTTTAATTCTTGTCTTCCTCCTGCTCGTTCTCATGTTGTAAAATCGATACCTCTGCGTATGATCATGCAATTCAGTCTAACATCATGCTCCATAGTCCTCAAATACAATCTTGACATCTTGCTGTGGCGTTGCCTTTCTGATTTGAAATGTATATATGCGCTTTCTTTGTAGCTGCATTGCCCATCTCATCAGTCTGCTCGAGGCTTCTTTGTGTTGGCCTAACCATACCAATGGTTGATGATCTGTAGTGATATATATATCTCGTCCCATAATAAATATTTGAAGTGTTTAATAGCTTGGATTATCGCTAATGCCTCTTCTTTTCAGTCACGGAATATTCTTTTCATGTTTTCTTGAACGTTCGACTGTAATATCAATAACTCGCTCTCTTTTCTCGTCATCCCATTTCTATCTTCCATTATATTCTCTATCTCCTTGTTTTGCTTAACTATAATTACGTTTCTTATATAAATGTTGTGTTTTATCTTATTGCGTCTTGATATCAGCTATCCTCTGAGGTTTTAAAAGTCTGTCGGTGGTTGCCTCCCATATAGAAGCGCGATCTTTTTTAGTTAATTCTTGTATGGGTTTTGCGATGGTTGCATAATTCTTGATGAACTTTCGGAATAATATCCACATAAGCCTAGTGAATTCTGCGACGCTGGGACTGTTTTGCGTACTGCCAATTTCTTTATCTTTCAATTTGTTTGTTTCTTTGTCTGGTCTTTCCTTTGCTGACACAATATCCTAAAAGGGACTTTCTCTGCCCATCGCATTTAGGGTTTCAATTAACTCCTATCTCTATCTATCTTTATCATACGAAATCTTTAAGTTGCTTCTGTATAGTTTCTCTTTACATCTTCACTAATCTATTCTTAATATTATTACTCTTATTATCATTGTTGATCGATGATTACAAGTTCACTATTATCGTGTTTAATCCGAAAGCATTTTCTGATTGATATAGATCTTTATCCAATTTTACAAGGCCATTTCTCTCGTCCTCTTCTTTGACCTTTCCTTATCTCCAAAAACCACTATTTAAATCTAGCGATTTTGGTTATATAAGCTGTCTCTCGTGTAAGGGTTTATCATTCATTGATGTTGAGGGTATTGTAATCTCGTTTTAGTTACTAGCGTTTGAGTCGTCGAGTATCTATACAGAACCTTGTGTATCCGTCTTTTTTCTTTACATGACCACTGGAAATTGCCATGGCGACCAAACTGGGTGGGTGTCTAGAGAGCTCCTGCGTTCTAACCATCTTTCATCTCTTTTTCTGGCTTTCTGGTTTTTGAGCTCTTCCAATCATATGGCTCGTGGTTATGGGGTATGCATCTGTTTAATGGTATCGTATGTTGCGTTACATCGCTTGTACCTGAGATCTAAGTCAGATGCTGCACATATATCTTTAAATTCCATTCAGCAGTTTTTGTAGCTTGTTCTTCTCGTTCGTTTAGTGAGCTGATCTGTCGATTTGTCCTCATTATCTCCTCATTCCTTCAGTTTTTGTTTTGGAAGTCAATTCCATATCGTTTTATTTTCCATATCTTCTTTCGTAAATGACTTTATCTTCGTCAAAATTGTAATGTTGACTGAATTTCGCTTTATCTTTACTACACATCTCTCTGAGCTAATGCAGTCTTTCTTCTTCTCAAATTGGATTAGTTCGAAAATCATTTCCCCTAGTTCCGTTTTACTCACATACATATCATCTGTGGCGCCCTGGCTATACTATTTCCTGAGCATTCTCACTTCTATTTTAGCAGACATATTCGTCCTTTATACTCTCAGCTCACTTGACCTAGATCTATTTATTATCTGCCTTAATTCTAGTGGCTAAGATCTGTTCCGATTTATACATCTGCACTCAAGTCTCCTTGATAACTGCTAATACGTTATTGATTTTACATTTATATTCTATTATCGACCAGATTTTTCGATGACCGCTACTGAATTCCTTGCTGCAGGTTTATCACATCCATGTTAGTCTTTCTTCTATACAATGCCATAGTCTTCCTGTAGTTTATCCATTTATGGCCGACATGTTGCTCCGGTATCAATCATGCTTTATCTCATTACTCCATTATTTATGGTACCGTAAGTTGTTCCAGCCTACTGTGTAACATAGCTATAGTTCGAGTTTCTGGATCCTGATCCACGCTTCTTGATCTTTGGCTGGTTCTTGGTACTAAGTCTGCCCAATTTGGTTCGTATGGTACTGGATAAATATTTCGTAATGTTGTTGATCTTGTATGGTACGTGTCGTTTTATTGGCATTTTCTCTCTACCGTGATGTGTTGCTTTCTTTAAACATTCATATTACTGTGGGAGATATATAATGGTCCACTATGTCTTGTCTTTCGATTTGTCCCTTGTTTGAGTTTTCTTGAGTTAGCATCTGCGTTCCTCGCTGGTTTTCGTTCTTGTCGTGTACTATCATCTCTGAAATTTATCCATCGTTTCCAGTTACTCGTTTTCTGTCGCTTCATTCTGGTTTTCTCGGCTTCTAATCTCATTATTGCTTTAAATTTTCGTCCGACTTCTTCATCGACAGTACATTTATTAAATCCTACTAATCCTGTATCTTGTGGATATCTACTTTGGTGTCACTGTAACACCCATTTTTACTAAAACGTAAAAGATCCACATTGCATTTCCGGTATTTTCTTTCTTATAATATCGAAAACATGCTAACATTGTGCAAGATTACATCTTACATTGAATATGAATTATTCCCAAAATCCTGCCATCATTGTCCAAAGATTAAGAATCTCCCTACATGGCTTTCATCTTTATAATTTTGCTGTGCATTGATAATATATCTGGGATTAATAGACATTCGAGTGTTTCTCTCCATATTTTACCTCCCGGTTATCGTTACAATAATTATATATATTGCTTGCCTTTGTGCTGGGAATAAATAAATGTTCCTCTGGCTCGTTTTCCATGATCTTTTGTTTGGGTATATTCATCTGTGATATATCAACTACTGGTTTGAAATTCCTCTGTTCGCTGGGCCAATTCTTGTTAGTCCAAAATATTTTTGGTTGCGTACTATACTCGGTTTGGAAGTAACCACTTTCCATCTCTTATTCGAATAATGGTCAGTATACATACTGCAAGCTGAATGGTGGGGTACAATTTCTCTGTTATCACCTTGTACTGGCTGAGCGAATCTATTCTTCCTTATGCAAATCCAATTCGATGCATTTATCTCTAATCGTTAATCTCTGGCATTTGCAATGTCTTTCACATTTGAGCCATATACATAAACTTCCCAAACGATTCTCCCAAAATTATCCTTCCATGGAGTGTAGCAGTGAATGCTATCTGGATTCGTGTATGCATTGCCAATTTTGTTTTAAATTTTCCCGTTCAAGATACAGTGCATCTAATCTTAGTCGTAATATACTTTCTCTGTTGGACCGCCAGTCGTCTTATGAATGGAAACCATCTGTATTTATGTAGAATATAATTTCACATCCTGCTGTCTATTTGCCTTTTGCGTTTGTGTATGCTGTTCGCGAATAAGAATATTCCTTTTAATTCGCTATGGATACATTTCGTTCCGATTACATCACACCCGTTTCCTTTTATAAATCTCATTCCGATTGTAGTATCTGTTGATATTACTACTGTTGGTGTGACCTCTGATCCGATAGTTTGGTGATCGTTGGTTTTCCGATTCTTCCGGTTCTCCGTAATTCATCTAATGCACTTTTTTGAGTGTTAGTTTCGTCTACTGTGAACTCCGCACTCATCAAATATGCGCTTTCATCATAAGTCAGTCTACAAGTTCTGATTCGTCGTATATACGATCGATTACATTCCCGTATTACATGATCTATCTGTCTGCTAACATGTTATACTTATCGCTTGTGTCTTGGATCAAATATCGTGTTATTTCTCCAACATTTATTCGTAGCTTCAATCACTACTACTCCTGACTAATGATTTTATATTAGGTTTTACTCTCCTCCTTGCATGTTCCGTCTCCAGCCGTTATTCTCCCCGCAGCGTATACTCGGGTAGTTTTTATTTTTCCTTCTCGGCTGCTACATTCACTCTTCCAGCTATTGAGATGCGCCTTTCGTGAATCCTTCTTCACATTCGCTCCGCGTTACATAAACACTGTTTTTCCGTCCACTCTCTAAATTGTGAAGTGATACCTGTTCCGCAGAAGCTACATTTCCTTTTACTAGAGCATTCTTGATTTCTCTTTTATGAAAAATTCTACTTCTTTGATATACTTATATGATACGCTGTAGCTGTTGGGTCTGCAATCTAACGGGTTTGCCGCTTTGCACTCTTCCGTTTCTTTTAGTGAGTTATTTATCACCAATCTTTATGTTATCGCAGTCATATACTTCAACGGTTTCTACTCCTTTAGGCAACATCACTCCATAGAGTATTATTTGTAATATCGCATGGTTCATCCTTTCTGCTTGTTTTGGATCACTTGCATTAATCGATTGTCGAATCCAGTTATTACTTTCAAACTTACTGCATATTTTCAGTTTATCATCTTTGCTACCAGATTTATAAAAGTCTTGCCACCGCCTGATCAGGAATAATTCGATTGACTTCCTGATAATGTTGTTATTGCGCATTCATATCCGTTTGGGTGTATCTTGGGAGTTCGCTTTCTGGGTATATCACTATCGTATATACATCAGATAGGCCATTCCTCACCAAATATCTATTTGGGTCATCAAGATCGTTTCGGTAAGTGTTTAATTATCCAAGCAATAATTCTCTGATCTCTGTTGTGGTTCGCACTTTGTTGTCCATGATTTATTATTATTGGCTTTATTGCGCCCAAAGCGCTCGCTCTTTCCGTATATATTGATTTAAATTTTCTCTTATCTCGATTT
>CM039681.1:31704119-31925331 GCA_022537955.1 Schmidtea mediterranea
GTCATAATTTCATTTTCGAGTTCATCTATCTCGTACATTAGTGTTTCCTCGTTTTGCTCTTCCGTTATCATCTTTTCTACTCGATTACTCCCTTGAGTTTCTGGTTCTCTGATTTCTCAGTTGTCATTTCTTTTAATTGTCGGACGTCTCTGTTTTTCCTCCTCTTAAATTCTTTGATGGCCTCTATTTTCCATCGTATTCAATTCATTGTTTTTTCTCATTATCGGTTATATATTCCTCCCCTTCGTCTCAACACACTGCTCCGCAGTGTGAATTTTCATCTGGAATTTCATCCTCATCATATTAAATTCTTTCGGGTTTGTTTCGATTCTCCCATCTTTGCTGATTTTCCTGGGCTTCCTCTGATTTGTAGTCTTTGCCATTCAGCTTGTTGTTGCTCTTGATATTCTCTGGTTCGCAGCTCTTGAATCTCCTCATTGCTTCTCATTACATTGATTCGTTGTTGCTGTATATTGGCGGGCATCTGTTTGCATCATCTCTTTTAATTCCATGGCATTCGCTGTAATGTTTCCGTCGTAACATGCTCTATTTCTGTATCACTGTTAATTTGTGGATTTCTGTAGGATTATTGTTTGGGTCTTGATTGGTTTGACTCTCCTCTTATGTGCATCGCCTTGCGATGTGCCCTTGTTGACCACAATTATATCACGCTTTGCTGTTTTAAGTTGTTGACATATCTTCTCAGTATGTCCTCGTCTCTACCAGCATTTTGACAATTGTTTAATTTCGGAAACAATTTTCTGATCGGTGTCCTATTTTTTGACATGTGGAGCATTTGCGGTTTTGCATTTGGATTGTTCCTTGAAATTATTATTATAGCTTACTTGGTTGATTACCTCTATCTTCTGGATTTCTTTTTGCTGGTGGCTGAACATCTGCTGTGCTCTTGGGATGAATTGATTCATAGCTGGTTGATAATTGTTGTTTTGGATTGTGACATTGACTGTTGACGTTGTTGGTTTCTGTGGCCAAGACTGCCACCTTGATATTCCCAATCCCAGATGGGCATGTCACATCTATTTTGCGATTTGCTACTGCTTTATCTAACGTTTTCTGGTGCCAAAGCATCCAAGGTTAGCTCGTATTTTCTCTTTTGATTCCTCTTATGAAGACGTTCTACCATTTTATCTTCGGGCAAATCGTTTCTCCGAAGGCTTTCTTTACACAATTTCTAATGCGCATGCGTATACCTGCATTTGATTCGTCTCGTCTTTTCGATGTAGGAAGTTAATATCTTCCTATTTCCCTTTTTCTCTATTCCGAATATTTTTATTAAGAACTCTATCTCTCCACGTTGTCAGTTTCGTTCAGTTCACATCTCTCGCTTCTTCCACAATACATCTGTGCGCTCCCTTTCAAATTACAAGCGGTATTCGCTCTTTTACCTTTTTGCGTTCTGTCCAATGGACAGATTATTTTTATATACTTTCGAATTCTTTTATAAATGTATCCAATTTGTGAGACTCCCGTCAAACGGTATCTCCTCTAAACTTTTCTCTGAATTCTCTATCACCACATATTGTTATTCAACATTGTATTTGATCCGGAATTGAAGCAATTTATAGAAGTTGTCATGTTTGGGTTTGTTGTCTATGATCTCTTCTTCGTTCACTGATTCTATTGTTCAATTGGTTCTCGTATTACTAAGTCGTTCTCTTCGCTGCCTATAATTCAAAATCGGTCAATCCGCATCTGTGGCCGGTTCCTGTTGCTCTTGTAGTTGATACTCTTGTGTGTTGACACTTCTGCTGTAACGAACTTTCTTCTTTTCTTCTGTTTTTAATAAATTTTTTCTCTATTCTCTTGGCTTTTGCTTCTCGTTGGTTGCTTGATGCATCAATGTTTACGCGTTATTCGTCTGCTGATGGTTTTCTCGGTTCTCTTTGTTGCTTTTGGCTTGCTTTGAAATTCTGGTTGCTTATTGCTCGTAGCTACTCTGACGTTTATTATCAATTCTTTTCTACTCGTTTATTCAAGTTTCTTTATTATCACTTGCTTTTTCGTTTGTTCTGGAATATTTTCCTTTGCTTTGCTTTGAAATTGACTTGATTGCTTTGTTTGGGACTAGGTTCTAAAAAATTAAATAACAACTCCATATTCTAACTCTTATACAATTTCTCCTCCATTACCATACTATAATACGCTTATTATCCCTTGTTCGCAATTTATCGTGGTGGTCTTCTTCATCTGACTCACCCCCCTCATTTTAAGTCTAAATTTTAATTTATCTATACCTGAAATATCTATAATCTACGTATCAATTATCTAATATAGTCTTATCAATTATCTTATATAGTCGCTATCAATATCTATATCATAATATCAATAATAAAATCATTCATATTCACACTCTCGGTCAATCCATTAATTATTTTTCCTATGTCTCCCCAAAAATTCATTTACTTAATCCTCAATCGCTGGCCTCTATTGCCCTCTATTAATTTCCGTTGGCTCGTCGGGCCTTCGGCTTTAACTCTTTTATCTGGTCATCTGTGACCTTGACATCTATTCGCTACTCATTTTTCATCTTTACTCATATTCTTCTATTATTTCTCATATAATCATTATCTATCTGGCACTCTAGGCCTCTAATATCTAATCATAATTATATCTCGTCTGACTGTTAATCTAATCCATAATCATATTCTATCGATTTTCATCTTTCTCACTATTTCATATTCAATTTTTTCTTTTTTTTCTTTATTCCTATTATCTCTCATGTTTCACCGGATTAGCTCATCAGTGACTTTGGGTATGTGAGTAGCCTCACACTGACTCTCAAGCCATGGCGAATTTTGGGGGCCGCGCATCTTCGGTTACGCTTTCTCACCGCCATTCGGGATATTGGTACTCGGTGGGGGATCCGGGTTATTGTACCAAACTCCTTGCTGGCCATAAAAAAAACATTCCCTCGTACTCTGTGTGGGATCCGGTTGTGTTAACCTCGAAGGGAATATAAAAGATGGCAAATGCCTAGACGTTCAATCAAGTCAAAAGCGGTTTACTTGATTCCCGAATGTGAAAAGAAAGGAAAGCGATTAACTATAGGCGCGGAAGTTTTCTAATCTCGCCCGCTCTGGCAATCAGATTTCCCGCGCTCAATTCGGCCGCCCTTATCTGACCGTCGGATTTCCCGGCTCAATTCGCCGCCCTTATACCGACCTATTAGTAGGACATTTTTTGAGTATGAACCATTCACCGTTAGTTCACATCTCACCTACCGTTTGGCCCTCGACACTCGGTGTGGGATCCGGTTGTTGTATCCGAGTTCCTCCCAGCGATAAAAAAAAAAAGGAATCGGTTCGATTACTCGGTGTTGTGATCGGGTTTTTGTATCGACGGCTCGCGCCATCAGTCCCTGGCTGATAAACAACCTGAACACGACAGTCCGTAAGCTGTCCTCTTGGTGCCTCACCACAGCTAGGGAAAAAAAAGATCATCTCTAGGTACCTTAATCAAAACTATTAATTTCTGTTTCGTGTTACACTCTTTCTCTCACTCTCGGTCTATCTCTTCACTCCCCCCTTACAAAATTTTAGGTAATCGCATCAGCAAGCTCCAAAAGAGGTGATCAATCTCTCGCCGGTTTACTGCTGACATACGCGACTGCCTACAGTTCCTTTCTCAGTTAGGGTGATCAGGGTTTTCCCTTGGGTGAGCGTACTATCATTAGATAGCTCAGGTTGAACATTCCTCGTACTATCTCAATATAATATCGATAAATATAAATATCAATAAAAACAAAAAGAAGTATTACACTAGGGAACTCAGTTGTCGAAATTTTTCCGTCCAATATCGTGTTCTCTGTGCATGTGTTTTAATTATTCCTTAATTTCCGGCTTTTCATGTATTTGGTCTATTACCCCTTATTTATCGTTGCGGGTGGTTTATTATTTTACAAGCATTGGCATATTAATTCAAGTAAACATAATACACATTATTTCATTTTGTCTTCATAACAATCAACGAAAGTAAAACAATTAGTCTTTCACTTTATCATTTCGCTGGCAATAAACATGCAGTGCGACTCTTGTGCGCATCCAACATAAACTCAGGTGTCCGCAAGGTATTCACCAATTACTCGTGCTTCCTCTGTTTTGCACGCATAAACTCCACAATTAAGGCCTTAGTTTGTTCTTATTCATTGTTGTTAGCAATCTCGTCCTCAATGTTTTTTGAACTTTTCATAATAACTTGTATCCAAGCTTTTCCCAAATTTGGTATATTCCAATCTCAATGGAACAGAATTTTCGTAAGATTCTCTCGGTGTACATCTTTGTCAATACGATTCAATATATTATTAATATGACAATGTTCGTCGGAATATTGGTTTGGAATCGTTAGATACATCCTCTTAGCTCGTTTAATAACTTTTGTCTTATTAATTGTTACCATCAAAGATTGTCATCTTATCGAAGTTAGGATCCCTAGTTTTCTATATATTTTGTTGGA
The DNA here is from genome assembly GCA_022537955.1 of Schmidtea mediterranea. Taxonomy (NCBI): domain Eukaryota; kingdom Metazoa; phylum Platyhelminthes; order Tricladida; family Dugesiidae; genus Schmidtea; species Schmidtea mediterranea. The sequence goes on from CM039681.1 coordinate 31,708,593, forward strand.
TTCCATCATCTAAATTATTAAATCTCTTTTATTACCCATTAATTTATTTAAATATTAATAAATTGATGTGTTATTCATTCAACTCTTTAGTTATGTTTTGTAATAACTTTACTTTAATTACTTAATTACCCGTTGTAATTATATTTTATTATCGTTCTGTTTAGTATTTTCCCATGTTTGTCGACTATTCCTTACTTACCCCAATATTCATTTTATCCCGCATTTTGCCCTTTTAATTATAATGTGATTGCTTATGGCGTCCTGTCGTGTTTTGGTATTTTACAAGGGTGTTGTGTCATCAAGTATTAATGGATGTTGAATGCTTTTGCGTTGATATCTATTTTAACATTATTCCCTTTCATTGTTGCTTGGGTTTTGCAAAACTCTCTCGTTTATCTCTTTATGTATTCTCGTGACTGTGCGTAGTCGGTTTGATGTTTTTAATTGTAGTCGGTTGGGTCGTTTTTCAAATTGTAGTCAGTGTGGGTCGTTTTTCATTGTTATTAAACTCTCCGGGTTCGATAAATTCGTCTCGACATTTTCTATTTAAACCTTTTGACATTTGCTTTTGATATTTCTTGGTTTTTCGCAAAAAAAACAATCATTCTATCCCGGCTGAGCCCCCCAAATTTTGTACTTGGTGGGCTAGTCGTCTATTGTTTACTTTCTTGATTGTAGTCAGGGTCATCGTTTTTCAATCGATCTTATTTTTTTTTTTTAAATTTCTCATTAATCTTTATAATCGCTTCTTTACATTTACATGTTTCATCTCTCCAGGGTCGGGCAAAAATGTCTCCCGACATTTCCTGGTTAAAAAGATAGTTATTTTATGTCCCCTCGCTTGTTGTAACAAGGAAATCATTCTATCCCGGCTGAGCCCCCAAATTCTGTATGGTGGATTACAGGGTTTATATCTTGCTTATTGTTCTGGTACCCTAGTAACGCCATACAAAATGTTGCTGATCGCCACTGGCACCCGTTGCTAGGCAAACGTGGTAATGTGTTCAAGTGGTTGGAAATGCCCGCCAAAAATTGAGTACCATATGCTAGAGTACTATAGTTGCTCGGACAATCCTCGTGCTTCACGAGCTGTCGATAGAAAGACCTGCTGCTCGCTTTTAATCATTTGGTCCCCTTGCATTTAAATTTCTTTCGTCTATCCAGGCTGGTTTATCGGCGTTTAGTTTGAAAGACAAAAAATTGGTAGTTGGATTTAATCCTCACATTGTTATTTTATTTAATTTTTTAAAAACCTTATTAAAATGTAATGAGAGATGTACGGGAACGATATATTTAACAATAGTCTATTCCTCTACGAGACGCATTTTATTGGAGAGTCGAGCGGCCGGCGCTTAGCTCGCTCCTTGCGACCCGGTCGTCGACTGGATGTGGAAGAATTGTTGGAGTAGGTTTTCGACAGGGGTTGGCATTGCGGATGGGGTCGGATTCGACTCACGGTATGCTTAATTGAGCCGGGGCGAAAACTAGAGGGTAGGGTTACGCTGCCCCCTCTTGACTGCGGACAACGCTACCCTCTAGCCCCTTGATTTGGCGTCTTCAGCTTGTCACAATTGTCTTCTTCGGCCCACCCCTTCTGGCCGCAGCTAACTTTTGATACAACGGCTTGACTTCCGTGGGGTTTACCCACGTAGCCTTGAGTTGTTGCATTTCCCGGACCAGGTGTAAGTTGATCGTGGAGATCCTTGTTGTCTGTCGTGCTCGAGTTTAACTCGTTTTGTAATAACTTTACGGGATCATTTTCTAAAATAGTTACGAGTGAATTAGATTGGCGACTAATACAAATATGAGCAGTTTTTACTTAAACAATTTTACAAAATGATAATGATAAAAAATGAGACAGAACTTTGTTCTTTGAATCGATACAACAATTGTCACTATTAGGCAATAATAATTGTCCACATCAATAGAGTTTTACTCCTCGCGAAGAATCGCTTGATCCCCTCTTTCGGAGCGGTATCCGGAGACCACGGCACCGGTCGCTTTAAGGTTTCTGATCGGTCTTGGAGAAGGCGGGGTAGCTGCAACGGCAGTCGTCCGGCGCTATGTCATCTTGACATTTGGCCAGGTAAGATTGTGGCCCATGCCACATCAGCCTCGATTTGTCGCTTGATGCTGTAGAAGGCCTTCCAGGAGCTCTTGGGCCTGCATTAAAATATCTCGTGACGGATTGGGTTCGTCCGCCGTCTTCCGAAAATCGCTTATGAACTTTTCCGGTGATATTTCTCGTTTGGTTATCTGTAGGCACCTCAGGATATCGTTCCTGGTATACCCGACTCCAGCTTGTCTCCATGTTCCACAATGCTGAGAGGGCATATCGATCATTGGTTCTAGGGTATCCTGAATTTAAAATATATGTTACTCCATCTTTCTCCGTATTTTTTAATAGTTCGCCAAAAAAAATCGCTCTCGCCTGTACGCGGGGAACTCGCTAGCTTGAAATTTACCGGCATTAGGTGTCTGAGTTACTTTGTGAGGTACGGTAGTTCGGTAATGCTGATAATCTTGTGTTGTACGTTAGGCAAAAGAGTTTTTGCGGCTCAGTAAAATTAATTTATGGTATTACATTTGTGACTGGTCCTGTCTTATATTGGGTAGGACTATTAACAGCGTAAAACCTCAACATATGTATCCATTAATTAATAAATGTAATAGTTTTTATCACCTCAACTAAGTATTTTCAATGCAAACAAAAATAAATGGACTATGTATCGAAACTATTTCGTAACGATTATTATATGGGCTTTAGCTTCTTGTCGAAATCGTTGGGCGGGATTCTTTGGTTTTCAAATTGCGAAAGCGGGAACGAAGTGATTTGATTCTCGGCGGTGATTGGCGAATTCCAGTCAGGCGGCAGGAACCGGATGTCAAATTCGGTTCATCGATCATGGTGAATTGCGGATGTGACAAGGATTTGTTTAATTTCATTATGCCATTCATTTTCTAGAATGTTTATTTCAAGCGGATAAATTTGTTTATCCGGTCCGTTCGCGATTATTATGGTCATTATATGAATTCTCGTATGATCATGAACTTTTCAAGTAGGCGAAATACTTTATTATGCTTGGTTATCATCAAATTTTATCGTTTAAGGATCACTAGTTATATCGGGGTTGCAGATTGGAATCTTTGGGTCATGAACACTATATCCTGGAAGCTCTCTCGGCGTCCCTCGGGGGACGCGGTCATTTCGTTACCATGGTCAAAACAAAATCAGTGGTAGGTATTCTCATTGTTAAGTTAGCTATTTATTAATCGCTTTATTTTTAGGGTTCGATTTATCGACACACATTTTGGGTGATTGCTACTCTGTTAATGCTGAGTTCGACGCATTCGTTGTGATCGCTCTGTTCCCTTATCCGATGATGACTTAATGTTTTACGTGGGAATTAAAATCGTTTCATTTGCTGATTTTTATTTTAATCAATTTGTTAATAAATTTCTCTGATTATTTGGTTTCGAAGTAGTTAGTCGTGGTAATTTTATCTATGGCTGATCTCGTTAAACAAATAACATAGATATTTTGTTCGGATAATTCTTGGTCACCCATTTTATTCAATCCATGTCTCAATTCCATGATCAACAAGTCAAAGGTCCCTCTTTCCACTTCGTGGATTCGTTGGATTCATTTAAATATGAATTTTTTATTACTCAAGCGAAATCGGACATTCATCGATGGATTAATTAGTTATACACATAATTCTCTGTATGAACTTACAATAATCGTTAATCCACATGGGTTGATTTTAGTTCTGAAATTTCATCAAGGAGGACCTTGCCTGCTGATCACGCAATTGATTCGATTTAGAAAATCATTTTGTTTAATACGATACGCCTAATTAACAGTTTTGGTAATTCATAATTTTATAAGTCGTTTCTTTTATTCAGATATTTATTTTCCGGTATACATACTTTGTAACTACCTATCTGGTTCGAGCATTTGTCATTATGGTGAAATGAGTTAAGGGGTTAGATCTCCATTACATTAAGCAATAATTAAATGATTACTTAGTTTAATAAATTAACGAGTCAAATGTCTTTACATAGTTCTTTGTTTCTTTACGGTACAATATTTTACTTTAAATGGTTGAGTGAAAATCAATGGATTATTATTAAATGAATATTTAATTTACGGTATTTAATTTCTTTATGTTAATCGATTAACATCGACGAATTATTTATTAAATGAATGTTTAATTTACAATATAGTACTTTAGTGAGTAAGTTTCTTTATATTGATCGATTAAAAATGATGAACTATTAAGTGAATACTTAGTGATTAATTTTCTTTACTTTAACCAATACTAAATGAGTTACTTATCAAATGAATATTTTAATGCGTTAATAATCAATTTAAAATCAATGAATTACTTATCAAATGAATACTTTAATGAGTTTATTTTAAGCAATGATTAAGTTAAAATCGGTGAATTATTTATTAAATGAACACTTAATTTACGGTATTAAACTTTAACGAGTGGATATCTTTACATTAATCAATTAAAAATCGATAAATTATTTGTTAAATGAGTACTTGATTACAGTATAATACTTTAACGAGTTAAATATCCTTATATTAATCAATGAGAATCAATAAATTATTTATTAGATGATCTCTATCAATTATTTGACTCGCGAATTTAATCTTGTTTGAAATATCAATTGAATTGTAACAACGATTTCCATTTTATTTAACCCCAGTTCCCATCCCTTTTAATAAGCCTTAAGCGCATGTTGTGTTTATATTATATTTAATGAGTGCCCACTGGACTACTCGGTGTGATGATTTTTAGCCATGTGTAGTATGAGTTAAGTCGATTTTACAGAAACGAGGAACGAGGAAGCAATCAAATGACTTCTTCCTTATTCCTCCTTTCATCTATAGGGATAATATTGACGATCCAACTCTGCGTTCCGCACGCCGGGTCTTCACGGGCACAGATCATTGGCGATATTCCACGCGCTTACACGAATCTGAATTGTGTGTAGATTTTATTTACTTGCATTAGGTTTCGGCTGTGGGCCGGAAAAATTTCGACAGATTTAATTAACAAATTATATATATATATGAAACAATTTATGCATAATAATGTTTATTAACTATAAGAAAAAATAACAAGTTACCATTCCAATTCATAAAAATAGCATAAATTCATACAATAAACCAAATGCCTCTCTTCCCACGCCAACGTCCGAGCAGAGCTCTATAGAGATGCAAGGTACGGGGCGTGGAAAGAGGGTTCCAAAATCAATGATTCTCACCTAAAATTCTGAAAATTCAAAAACACGATCTCAAATAGATTTAAAATATTTAAACAAGATTCAAATAATTTGAAATATTTCGAAACACGGTGTGTTTTTCAAAAATGGTTAACTTTAATGTGAAAATGGATCAGTATATATACCTAAATTTTTGGTGTGTAAAATTTGATGTAGTAAAACAAAATTCGACCTTGTTATTTTCCAGCAAATTCTATTATTTATTTTTATTATTTTTGATTTATTTTTATAATTTTTTATTTAGAATTTTTATTGAATTATTGCTAATTCAAATTTTTCGATTTAAATCTTGCTTTAATGAACTTTAACTGATTTTTCCAATTTCGTCGAATTTGTCGTGTTTTCTTGCTATATTTGTGTAGGTATCGTGCGGATCTTGGTGCATTTTGTTATTATTTTAATTTATTTTTATGTTTCTTAATTTATATTTAATTCTTTTATTTCTCAGATTTTATATGGTTTAATTGGTGTTTTGGGGTTTATTTAAATTGCGTGTTGTGTTTGCGTGTGTGTTTCTGATCCATTTAAACATTTTTCAAGGCCGTTTACGTTCTGGCCCAACAGTATCAATGATAAGGCTAGCAAGAATAATGGGAACATTGTAGATATAATAGGAATAAGGGTAAGAGAGATACCGTATGGATATTTAACATAACGAAAGGTTTACAGGCCATAAACAAATCATTAATACGAACAACGATAAGAAGGACAATGGGAATAGACGTAATGATAAATGATATGAGAATATGGGTTAACATTTGAAAGAGATAGGAAAATAATGGGACCTAAAAATCGAAAAGCGAGCATAGGCCTTCTATCGGCAGCTCGTTGGACCCATGGATCGTTCGGTCAATTATAGCATTAGCAATAACGCTCACTTTTTGCGGACGATCCACACACTCGAACACAGTTCCAACGTTGCTTAGCAACGGGTGCCGAGTGGTAAGCGAAGGAATATTTGTATGGGGTTGTCTGGGTAACAACCATATAGTTTCAAAAAATCAACGCCCAGAAACCCACCATACAAATTTGGGGGCTCAGCCGGGATAAAGCTTTGTTAATTGGAAAAAGCAAAACAACCAAGTCAAGAAACCACAGAGAGTTTGTCAGTACACCCTCAGCCGGGATGAAAGTTTCGTTGTTTGCAAAGAACCAAAGGAAACCAAAATAAAAATCTAAGGATCAAATAGAAATGTCGGGACGACATTTTTGCCATACCTCGGAGAGATGACATATAAACAAGAGAACGATTGATGGAAAACGAACAACATAGCTACAAGATAAGGAGAAATGTCAAGGAAATAAATGACTAGCCCACCAAGTACAAATTTGGGGGCTCACCCGAATGAACGTTTCGATAGTTGGAAGGATCAACACAGCCAAGTTAAGAAACAATCGAGAGTTTATCAGTGCACCCTAAGCCGGAAATCAAGGTTTCGTAAATTGGAAAAAGCAAACGAGCAAGCCAAGAAATAACTGAGAGTTTTGTCAGCGCACCCTCAGTCGGGATTGAAATGATTTGTTTAGTCAAACAACCAAAGAAGACCGAAATAAGAATCTATTATCAAGCAGAAAATGTTGAACAAGAATGGAACTTAATAAAGAACGATAAAAAAAACGATTAACCTGACTAAAAAATGAGAAAATATATTAATGAAACAAATGACTAGCCCACCAAGTACAAATTTGGGGCTCAGCATAAAGCTTCGTTATTGGAAAGATCAGAATCATCAAGTTTAGAAATAACAGCGAGTTTGTCAGTACACCCTCAGCCGGGAAGAAATGATTTTGTTGGCAAAGCAAACAAAGAAAACCGAAGTAAGAATCTAATAATCAAACAAAGAAAATGTCGGGACAACATTTTACTAAACTCCAGAGAGACAACAATGGGAAAAGGGAAAGTATTGTGAAAAACGATGGATATCTCTACAAAGCGAGAGAATATGGTGATGAAACAAATGGCTCGCCCACCAAATATAAAATTGGGGCTCAGCTTCGTTATTGAGAAGAATCAAAACAATTAAGTTAAGAAACAACAGAAAGTTACCAGAAGATACAAGATGCAAAAAACAGAAAACGTCGGGACAACATTTTGCCAAAGAATAGAGCTTAATAACAAATGATGGAAAACGATCAAGTTGGCTACAAAATAAGAAAACAGTGTAATGAAATAAATGACTAGATACCACATACAAATCTGGGACCATAAGAAAAAGAGAGATTAGCGGAAAGTTATGGAAAACGATGGATTTTTCTACAAAACGAAATGAAACAAATAACTCGACAAGTACAAAGTTGGGGACTCAGCAATGAACAAAGAGAACAATATACAGATTTCAGTTAGAAACAATAACAAGCAGGACAAAGTTGATACGACATTGGACAACTAATAATTCGTAAAAACATCAACCAAGAAATATTTAAAACGAGTTAGCGGCTAACAAACGGAGAAGCAAGACATTTGAAAGTAACCACTGAGACGATATTTCAAACAGTTGCAGGAAGAAATAAAACAGAAACTATGAATAACGACCAATGCATCTAGATGGAAAGCAAACTAACGAATGAAAGAATTACAGAAAGAAAAGATCAGTGCGAAATAAGAAACGAAAACCTTTGTTTGATCATTCAAAGCTGAGATTTAATGATTATTGTACAACGGAAAACAAATTTCAAGGAAAATTAGGAAACTACCAATAATCTCAGGAGCACCCTCAACAGAGCATGAATGACGGTTCTAGATGGAAACAAATAAGGATCAAAAACAATAAATGTTGGGACGGAATTTCACCAAAACGCGGAGAGATAACAATGAAAAATATTGACAGAAACTTTGAAAAATGACCGGTTTGTCTACATAGAAAATAGAAACACATAGTATGAATTTTTAGAAACGGTAGAACATAAATTCACTTAAGAGCAACCAGAATGTGAGTGTTATGAGGAACAGGAACACCGTCAAGATTGATGGCAAAATACGGAGAAAATAAACAGGAGAAAATTAGATAGTTTCACGAAATAAACAACAGCTTCCCGGAAATCTACGAAAAGTAGATAGTATCGTTACAAATGAATTAGGAAAGATAGAAGGTATCTTAGAGATTCTAATAATATGAAATAAACTTGCGAAAGGGAATAACAAAATCATAACAGATAAAACAATAACAGATAACCTCAGAAAATACATGAGCATAGTTTATCAAAAATGGCGGGATGAGGAAAAATAGAGAATGCAAAATATGATGAAAATACGAAGGAACAAAACACCAGTTTAGAAACCACATGAATGACGAGTATTGTAATAAGAGAGTAAAATATCAATAAATGTAAATAAACTAAAATATTAGATACATAAAAATTTCAAAAGGGAAACGATTCAACAAGAAAGTGGGATAAAATTATCAATATTTGTAAAGCAGAAATCAAGGAAACAAGAAACCATAAATAAAATTATGGGTAAGTTGTATAAACCAATAGAAATCATCGTGTAAATATCATCCAAAAACCGTAGAAGTAAGAATAAAAATATAAAAAATAAATAAATAAATAAAAAAGTAATAAAAATAGGGAAAAGGTGGAAACCACGAGGGTTAAAGAGATTAGAAAAAGGGAAACCACAAAAAATGGGGTCGTGTAAATATGGTATAAATAAATTAAAGAACCATATAAATAATAATTAGATAAGTATGTGAATAGCGGTTAGAATATAGGATAATTAGAAAACTAGAAATTTTTGAATTAATATTGGTTGAAATTAGACGAGACAAGTCATTTAAAATAATTTTAAACTTAGTAAATGATTAATTAAAAGTAGTTAAATAAAAAACAAAAATCAAAATTATTAAAGGAATTTCGTAAAAAAGGTTGCAACGATTTCGAACCCCTACTCCTATGAAATGAGAAATTGTAGCGGAAGTAACGAAAAACCGGTTGTGTGAATATCAAAAGACATGAGGCTAAGCGAAGCCAAATTAGATATTAAATGAGAAATAGATAATCGATTAAGTTAGAGAAATTGACGAAAAGATAATCCAAATGATGAAGAAACTTAGGCTTAGAAAAAAGGAAATGTTCAGGTGTAAATGAAATGAATAGTAAGAAATGAGCGTAGATGAATAAATGATGATGCTTGTTCAAAATGAAAATAAAGGATTAGGGATAATAATGAATTATGAAAATAATAGTCAGCAACCGGAGGAAAATGATGAGCGAAAACGAGAACGATGAGTTGAGATTAATAATAATAATAATAAAAGAGACAACAATAGCAACCGAAAGGTGTAAAACATACGGAAAAAGCCGAACACTTCATGAAAGCCGTTAAATAAATTCTGAGTGGACAAGTAAAACACAACTTAAACAGTGAAAGCTGAAAAATCACACATAAGGTACGGTAAAAGTTTCGATGCATCTCATTTTTTGTATATTTTGTAATATTATTTATATTATATTATTGGGAAATAAGATTGAAAAGTAAGATTTAAAACCGAGCTATCATAACGATAGTACGCTTATTCCGATTGGGAACCCTGATCAACCCGAGGAGAGGAAGGTAGTAGGATCCGTCGCAAATGTTGGGGAGTTTCTGGCGAGAGATTGATCACCTCTTCTGGGGAACAAACCAACGCGATTACTACAATTTTTAAATTGGAAAGTGAGGGGGAAACCAAAAAATAAAAAATAAAAATTAAAAAATGTGCACATTATTTAGACGCCGAAGGTGAGAGAGCCAAAAAGTCTCGTAAAGGTACCTAGAAACATTTTTTCCCTAGCTGGTGGTGAGGCACCAGAGGACAGCGGCGGACTGTCGAGTTCAGGTTGTTGCTAGCCAAGGGACTAGTGGCGCTGAACCGCTCGATACAAAAACCCGGATACCACACCGAGTATCGACCGAGAATATTTTTTTACCTGGGTAGGGACTCGATACACAACCCGGATCCCACACCGAGTATCGAGGACACCAAGCGGTAGGTGAGATGTGAACCAACCGGTAAATGGTTCATACTCGAAAGGTCCTACTAAGGATCAGATTGAGGCAGCCAAGCAGAGCTGGAAATCTGACGCGGGGCGGCTGACGGTAGATAGAAATAATAGAAAATTGCAGCGCCCAAATTTTTCTTCCTTTTCTTTTCACTATTCGGGAAATCAAGTAAACCGCTTTTGGAACTTGATTGAACGTCTAGGCTTTTCCATTCTTTTATATTCTCCGAAGTACACAACCCGGATCCCACACCGAGTACTGAGGAAATGTTTTTTAGATTATTAACCCAGCGAGGAGTTCGGTACAATAACCCGGATCCCACACCGAGTACCGGATATCCGAGTGGCGGTGAGGCAAGCGTAACCGGACAAATGCGCTCCCAACAGACGCCATGGATTGAGAAGTCAGTGTGAGGCCTCAAGCTTGTCCATCGGACAAGTCACCCAATAGGTCACTGACGAAAACTCAACTCCGAGTAAATAGAGAAGGCCATAGAGAGCCAATAGAGAGGATAAATTATAGAGGCCCATAGAAGGCCGGATAAGACGAGAAATTTAAGGCCATAGCGTGCCAGTGAAAAGATAATAAGATTTAGATAAAGACCCATAGAGCGCCATCAATTAAAGGTTAGGCAAATGATTTTATGATAAAGAGATATAGGAAATATAATTAATGGATTGAATGACGGTATGATTATTGCGATTTTATTTGATGAGAATATAGATAATTGACACGAGATTAATACGAGGATGATAGATAATTGATACGAGAAATAGATTTAAAATGAAGGGAGATGAATCAAAAGGAAAATGATCACAGCGGATAAAGTTTAAGGAAAACGACAAGATGAGTTAATTAGAAGGCCCATAGAGCGACAGCGGATAAAGTTTAAGGAAAAAGACTAGAGGATTTAATTAAAAGGCCCATAGAGCGCCAGCGCATAGAGATTAAGGAAAAAATTTTTTTTTGGACAAATTATGGAGAGATAAAGGAGAATAATTAACGAGACGATTATTGATATTATGGTGATGATTTATTTGATAAAAATAGTTAATTGACACGACAATACAGATAATTGATGCGATTATAAAGATAATTTATAGATACTTGATACGATTTATAGATAATTCAAAATAAACTTAAAAATCAAAAGACAAAAAAAAATTAAAAAGATAAAGAAGTTGACGTAGCGAAAAGAATTAAAATAAGGAGAAGCAATGAGAATAATACGTGAAATTAATGTGGAAATTTATGTATAATAATATGTACTAGAAGTGTTATTTATTTTTAGATAATTGACAAGGAATAAAGAGATCAAGTAAACCAAAGGAATAAAGAGATTAAGTAAACGACGAATAATATAGCCGATAGACTAGAAATAAATCAAGAAAACAAGTAACGAGAAACCGGAATCAAGGAAACCATCGAGTAGAGAAACTGAGAATATACCAAAACGAACGGAGAACAAGGATAAAGAAAATACACCATTTTATTGGAAGTCAGAGAAAGGGAAAAGCAGCAACAGATAGAAAACTTAATACAAAGCCGAAGAATACGATAAATTAATGGAAAAGTTAACCGATAAAGGAAACAACGTGAAATCACAGGAACCAGAAATTCCAATTCAGTTGAAAACAAGTATGAGTAAAGAGATGAAAAAACTCCGAGAGAAAATTAACCAAGAGTTGCCAAGTAAAAATACGGATGAAACAGAAATTTACTTGAAAGAATCAACAATGTACGAAATCACACGGGATGAACAGGAAATGAGGAGCCGAGAACCAATATATTCGAGTTTAAAGAGAAATGTACAGGAGATGCATTCGGAAAGAAAATGCAACGAAGAAGATTTACATGACAAAAAGGAAACTGGAAATTCGAAAATGAAAACAGTTGAAACAAAAATAGCTGAAACATGGAAAACGGAAATCATACGGGAAGAGAAAATATTAACCACAATTGAAGAAAGAGTCGAAAGGGAAAATGATCAAACCGAATTAAAAGATCAAGTATCAGAACCAATAAAAGTATCGAAGGAAGCAACGAGACAAACGAAAGATATTTACCCGCAAACAAATCAATATATTAAAAAACCATCACGAATTTGCGATATGCCAGTTAAGAGGATTCAAGACAGTAGAGGTAAATTTATAAATTGTAATAATTATTTCAGGATTAACAACGCGAGCTACAATCAAGTATGTAATACCGGTTCAAAAGAAGGATGCCGAACTGACCGAGGTTATCAATTAAAGAATTACCAAGGAAGTGATAGAAGAGTTCGCACAGAAAGTATCAACAGACAACCAATATTAACGAACCCTACACGGAACGTAGAGGAAGAAATGATAATCTGTTTTAATTGCGATCAAACTGGTCATATGTCAAAGAATTGTCGAATGAGAAGAATGCAAAGTCAACAAAAACCAAACCAATTCAAGTTAAATCTACAAAATAATCCAACACAAGAGATTAAACATTTAAGAGATATGACGATAATGAGGACAACCACAAGATTCGAGAATAGAAGCTGTTACAACTGCAACCTAAACGGGCATATTGCTGCAAATTGCCTAATAGACAGAAAATCGAGACAACCAAAACCGAACAATTATAACCAAAGTATACAAAGCAATCAGATACAAGAAATTGAGCAATTAGGAAGTAGGATTCAACAAATAGCCGCAAACAATCAAATACAACGAAGTAATACGGGGCGAAACATGAATGATGTTAGATATCAATGGACCAGAAAATATCCGGAACAGCAACAAATTGAATGGCAGAGATTACAGAGAGAGGAAACCCAGGAAATTCGACAAAGACGGACGAACAGAAATCAAATATCAAGTAGAAGCAATATGCCGAGAAAAGTCAATACAAAAGAAATCCACACTGCGGAGCAGTGTGTTGTCAACAGCGAGGATGATATGATAATAAATAACTACAAAGAAAATGAAGTAATTACTGACAAAGAAAATGAAGTAATTAAGAAAGATGAAACTCAAGAGGTCAAAATAAAATCAGAGCAAGAATTGAGCAGCAAAGAACAAATTAAGATAATACAAGAATTCACCATAGAAGAGAACGATAGACGACGAAAAAGCAGCAAAAACAGCGATAAAAATATATCAGAAAAACAAAAAACAAAATATCAAAATCAGAGGGTACTACTACAAAAATCGAAAAGAGAACTGATAAGGAAAGCGAAAATAACTATTTTACAACAAGGGCTAAGCAATAATGAAAAGGTCAAGAAAGAGGAACTTCAAATAAATGTAGAGTCAAAACCTATACAAACAATAGAAGACAATATAGGAATTGGAGTGACGTCAATCGAACAAGAGGTAATAAATATTTTAATGGTTAATAAAATTTCAGAGGGAGAACTAATCGAAAAGAAAATTCAAAAGCAACAAACGAGAAATCTGAATATGCAAGACAGATCAAAAATAGTTAGCGAATTGATTATTGAGACCAAAGAAGACGTAATTGAAGAACTCAGCAAAACAACAAATGTGGAAAGGAAAATTACAATACAGCAAGAATATGCACAACAAAACACGACTAGGAAAACCACAACGAACAAAGAAAGTACCTGGACAATCAATACGAAAGCTAACGAAGTAAATATCAGAGAATATTGTAAAACATGTCAAAAATCCGGACACACAGAGAACGACTGCTATCGACATCAAATATGTCAACAATGCGGGAAGAGAGGTCATGCAAATAACATTTGTCACAAAAGACGCGGAATATGTTTTAACGGTCTAAAATGGGGACACTTAGATCGGAATTGTCCAAATAAACTGACTCAGAACCCACCCAGAACAGTGGGACTAATGAGAGGAAGCAATAGGAAACCAGAGGAGATCAATACTAACACCAGAATAAAGCCAGTAAATGACACAAGTGGCAAATCAAGCTTCAAACCAGGAAAAGACATAACAACCAGAAAGCAGAAAAACCTATTAGACATGACGAAACAAGTTACTAGAGCCACAAACAGCAAAGAGACAGAATCAAAATATTATAGTAATCAGGCGAGACAGAAACGAGAATATAACGAAATCCAAGATGCCAGATTAAATTACTGGAAACAGATGGAAACAATAATCAAAATAACTAAAGAAATAATGCCGAAATGGACTAGAAACAAGAATACAATCGAGATATTAGAAAGAGTAACAAAAATAATCACGAATTACGCAAAAGGCTCAAAGTCAACAACAGAAATCAGCATCTTAAAGAAAAGAATGCCAATATTATTCACAATAATGGACATAGCTGGTAATACACCACTACATCATGCCATAGAAAGCGAAAACGAAGAACGAACGATGGAAATTATCGAGGCAATGAACCGATGTGGACAACATACAAATATCAGAAATGAGAAAGGACAAACACCCATGATGATTGCATTTTCAAGAGATATGTCAACGAAAATTCTGAGGGAGTTATTAAAAACAGGATCAACTCTAAATGAGAAGGACAATAAAGGAAAAACGATGTTAAATTATATTATGATGTCGCGAGAAGCAAGCGCAATAAAGTTCTTTACGATAAATGCAATTCAAGAAGACATTGAAATATTAGGACAAAATTTAAACCCACTACTTGGAGCAATCGAGAGGGGATACGATCAAGCAGCAGCAAAACTGATCAATTGGAGAAAAAGAAAATCCGATAACGAAATCATAGACGTAAACAAATTCGAAAGCAATGAAAATATATTACTAAAAACAGCAATAAATTCCGAGTATGCATTACCAAAGACGATAAAAGCTTTGTTAAAGAGAGAAGAAATAAAATTCACGGACAATAAAAGAGAGCCTGGGAGAATAGGGTCGAGAAAAGAAGAATTAGAAACCTTGGTAGGAGAATGGCACCGGGTACAACGAAAATCTAGCGATAGAAAACAAGAAATTGACGACATTAGAAATGGAAGAAAAACGATAATCAAGATGTATGAAGATATAATCAAAGAAATAAATGTAGAGGACAAAAGAATTGAGAAGGATCGATGTAATAAAGACCAGGACAAAAAGGACGATGAAGACAAAGACAGGAAAAAAGAAGATGATAACGAAGAGGGAGAAAACCGAGATAGTAATAAAAAGCAAAATTCAGTACCATACAAGGAAATAAGACAACCACCGTCACTAATAGCACCACTCAAGTGGCCAAACGAGATCGATAAATATCGAGTAACTGACAAGAGATGCGAAGGGACACGCACTTTGCGCGTAGACCCTTTGGGGACGATGAAGTAATAAATAGTCAGGAGTGTGTATATAATGTATATAATAGATATGTTTATATAGTAATGTATAAAAGTAGTATATAAATATTATAGTCAAGGAGCGAAAACAAATTAAAATCAGACGAAGTGACAAAGAATAAAGCGGAATGAGAAAGACAAGTGATGTGATAATTCGTTAAAATGGAGAAACGAATCAAAAGCTTAGTTGTAGCGACGATGGCCAACCTCCGAAAACTAAATGTACAAGCAGAGATAGACGAGTTTAAACCAAGGATCAGATCAGCATCAGAAATTGAATAAAGCGACTAAGAGGTACCAAAGCCATCAAGGAAATCAGAGACAAGAGTAGACTTGGAGAGCAAATTAAAACTTGGAAAATTCAATACAATCAGATGAAAGACGAAAATGAGAAACAACGATAACAAAGATAAAGCAGAAAAATAGTAAGGAAATTACGAACCTAAAACGGAAGCAAAAAAGAAATGAAGGAAATATTAAGTCAGTCAATGAAAAAGACGATGAAAAATAATTTGACGAAAAACTGAATCAAGTAATGAGAAACTGACGAATAACAACAAAGGGTAGATAACTGCGAAACAAAATTTGTGGTCATTGAGTAAACGGACAAACGAAAAGGACAATGAATTAGAACCAGTGAAGCTCAATATACAAAACTAAATGAATATGAAAAGGGAAGGAAGAGACTAAAAATTAAAGCAAGGAATAGAGCAAGAATAACAACCAACCGCGACCAAACGAGACAAAAAATGAATATCACGAAATAGTAATTCCAAACAAGACTGAAGTTCAACACCGGATATGAATAAAAAACAACTCAACAATCAAAAATCAGATAACAAGAAAGACAAATCGAATCAATAAAGAGAGATTACAGAAGACAATGCGAAGAAACGACAAAAAATGATGATGTTGATCGACAAAATGCACTTAATCAAAATGGAGTACCGAAAGAATTTTACAAATTGTAGTAAAGGCAAACAAAGAAGATAACCGATGGCAAAAATAAAGTTAATATCAATCACAGAAATGAGAAACCAGATGTGATAATAAAAGCAACAGAGATAAAAAAAAAAGAAGAGAAACAGAAAGTCAAACAACTACCTAAAATCAAGAGGAATGATAACAAGTCCTATTAAAATAGCTCGAAATTGTTGTAAATAATCAAGCAATCGTAAATAATCTTCACAAACCCATAATTGTCATAAAAACAAGGAAAGCGAAAATAGCATGATATTGGCGATGAGAAGGAAGATAGCAGTAATAAGCCACCATATACCACCTAGTATCCTTTAGAAGGATGTCGAAAAACTCCACAATTAATCAATCGATGCAAAATCTACCTGTAGCAAATATGCCGAGATATGAGAAACCCAAAGGATAACAATTACCGACGGATCAATTCCTATTATACCCAAGGGTCAAAAGATTAAAACAAGAAAAACAGAGCGTTTAAACCCTCAGAACTCTAGAAAATCAAATCGAAATTCAGTAGAAAAGGAAACACCCATCAAGGAAATCACATTCAAATATTTATGGATGCTCTTCAGAAACCCTACAAATAACAGAAAAGAACGGAAAATCGAGAACAAATAGCTCTAATCGATAAACGAAAAGAAGAAACCCAAACCAACCTCAAAGAATCATGAATAATCCCGAACCGATCAATTATCATCAAACAATCGAGACGAGATAATATGATAACGAGTCATCTATCCACAGAACCCAGTTGAACTCTACCAGTTTCAAGATGCTAAAAAGTCAACAACCAAAAGCAAGAATATCTATTCACAACCCCAAATACACCATCAAAAATGGAGTCTTGAACGAAACATTCTTACTATTCTTTTATCTGAGATTCACAACGCCTGCTAATCTTCTAAACAATCGGTATCTAATCAGCCCTATATCAAATAAAGTCAATTCCCCGAACTAAACAAAATCTCAAAAACAAATCGCACAACAGATATCGAATCGTCAAAGATCAGAACCTGCTATCGAAACAAATCAATCAGAAACCAAAGAATGGCAAGACATTAGCGAGACAAATACCTAAGTGACAGAATATTGAACTCATGATTAACAATGAACAAATGATTCTTAGACAATTAACTCTTCTTTATGTGTGATCATAACCGGACTGTATGTCCTCTTTCACTTCATCTTGTAATCCATATATTGATGTATACTGTATGATTATTTTTATGCATGTGGATTTTGAGGTCACGACCCTGTAGCTCGTAGACCCAATTGAATGTAAAATGTAAACTCTGTATAGTTCATAGCTTAAATCTTTTAGAAATTGCGGGTCGCAATTTTACGGGCCCCGGAGTGTTTTATGTTGGGCCAGAACACAAACGGCCTTGAAAATTGTTTAAATGCATCAGTAATACAGCACAAAAACCCAGCACCAAGATAACTTAAAATACAATATACAACATCAACTAAACACTTTAAAATATGAGAGAACATAAATAAATATAAAATCAAAAAACATAAAAGTAAAATAAAATAAATACAAAATGCATCAAGAACCGCACGAAATTTACATAAAATATAACATAATAACAAGAAAATTTGACCATAAAATGACCATTTATATAAAAGTAAAAGTTATTGAATTAAAGGAATAAAAATAAAATATTTTTGGTTGAATAAATTTAATTAAAAATGTTAAAAATAAATTACCAATTTAAATTAAGAAATTAATAAAAATTTAATTTAGATAACACAAATAATTTCAAGGTCAAATTTGTTTAATCGCAATAAAAATAACACGCAAGGTTAAGGTCAAATTATAGGTATATATACTGATGTGTTTTGACAAATTTTTAATCTAACGTTTAAGCTAACGTTTAATCTTACGTTTCAGTCTTGTGTTTTGGTCTTAGGTGTACAATATTATCTGTAAGCGCATGAGTGAATATCAAATTATGTATTGATGACTAATGATATGAATCGAAGATATTATATGAACTTATTGACTGATAATTGAAAATGTTATGAATTATGATATTGCAAATTACCAATATATGCTGACGATTTTATGAATAAATATTTTATTGCATCGAAACTTCTACCCAATTGGAATGGTAACATTTATTTATTTCCTTTTTCCTGGCCCACAGCCACACAACATGCAAGCTATTAAACTAAAACATAATTACCAAGCTGTGTAAGTGCGGTTTCTCCGCCTATAGCTTGTGCCCGTGAGGGTTCCGGCGTGCGTAACGCAGGAACTCGAACGTCAAATCATTGAACCTAAATAGCGAAAGAGAGTAGCTTGAGAGTGGGTCTTTTGGCTCCACTTTCTTGCACTCAATTTTGATAAAATCGACAAAAAATTTTAAACAACAATCGGCTCAAAATCACTAACACCGAGTAGTCCAGTGGGCACTCATTAACTATAATATGAACATAAATAGATCATAAGGACAAAGAGAGGGAAAGGGTAGCGGGGAAAATAGCGAAATCGTTGCAACAGTTAAAATGAATAGCCATCGGAAAAAGATTAATCCGAACGACCAAAATTACGAAAAATAATGTTTTAAATAATATATAATAATTGAATAAATTATGTTGAATTAAGACGGGAAATATGGGCAGAACGCTGCGCAAATTTTCGGAAATAATTAAAACGTTTATTGTAAAACTGTAAAATAAGGGCGGAACGCTGCTCAAATTTTCCGAATTAGTTAAAATAATTATCAAAAATAACAAAGTAAAAGTAGAATACTGCTCAATAATTGATAGGATAACTGGATAAAACTGAAAAATAAGGGAGGAACGCTGCCCAATTTTTTCGAATTAATAAAATACTTTATCGAAAACTGAAGAATAAGGACGGAGTAAGGCTAAATTTTTATATAAGTAAAATATTTTTTATAAAGCTGAGGAATAAGGACGAATCCCTACACAAAATTTAATAATAGTAATGGTAATGGCGATAATAATAATAATAATAATAATAATAATAATAATAATAATAATAATAATAATAATAATAATAATAATAATAATAATAATAATAATAATAATAATAATAATAATATTAATAATAATAATCATAATAATAATAATAATTATAATAATAGTAATAGTGATAATGATGGTAATAATAATAAATATAATAGGAATAGTAACAATAAGGATAATAATAGCAATAGCAGTAATAATGGGTTAGGTAATACATATAATAGTATCAATGATAAGGCTAGCAAGAATAATGGGAACATTGTAGATATAATAGGAATAAGGGTAAGAGAGATACCGTATGGATATTTAACATAACGAAAGGTTTACAGGCCATAAACAAATCATTAATACGAACAACGATAAGAAGGACAATGGGAATAGACGTAATGATAAATGATATGAGAATATGGGTTAACATTTGAAAGAGATAGGAAAATAATGGGACCTAAAAATCGAAAAGCGAGCATAGGCCTTCTATCGGCAGCTCGTTGGACCCATGGATCGTTCGGTCAATTATAGCATTAGCAATAACGCTCACTTTTTGCGGACGATCCACACACTCGAACACAGTTCCAACGTTGCTTAGCAACGGGTGCCGAGTGGTAAGCGAAGGAATATTTGTATGGGGTTGTCTGGGTAACAACCATATAGTTTCAAAAAATCAACGCCCAGAAACCCACCAATATTTTTTGTATTTTTCTACTGTTTTTCTACATTTTGTATTATTTAGTGTTAAGTAGGCTATTTTTTCTGATTTTTCGTCCATTTGCATTTTGCGCGCTCTGATTTTATCGGATGTCGTGCCAGATAAACAACAATCTAAAATATTTTGTTTTTGCCCAACATTAATTACATTTTCCTCATAGTTTAGGGTTGTTTACTTGGTGTTAATAGGTCTGATTTTAAATCTACATTGCTGTGTTTGTGTGCTATTTCCGATCCATTTAAACAAATCCTTGTATTGGCCCAACAAGTTTTATAATTTCCTGTTAAAGTTAATTAACTTTGTACTTTGATAACCACGGTTGGTTTTACGTCGTCAAATTATTTAAATTTTGGCGATTCATATTGTTTTTATTTTATTAAATGTTTTCTATGCATTTGTTTTCGGTTTTTAATTTTATCATATATTTAGTTTTATTTAAAATTTGTTTTAATAAATCGCTTTTACATAATTACCAACGATAAAATTTGCGTTCCGCATTATGTACCTATAAAAAATTACTTTAATTTGTGAAAACTATCAAATTGTTTTGTGTTAATTTCATGTTATAAATCAAGGTCCGCTCATTTATTATGTCCACAAAATTTTGGGAATCACAAATCTTTATTATGAAATTTCTGTGATAAAAATGTTTGCTTAATTATTCAGTTAATTAAAATCCTGGTTTGCACAAAAATTTTATGCATGCGAAAACAACCGAAGAAAATTATTTATAGTTTGCAGCAATTCTTAAAACCAACATAAAATGCAACAAAATTGAATCATTTACCAGCTTGAAAATTCAATTAAATCCACTAACAATATTTATTGATTCAGTAAAGAAATTGAATCTCGAAATTAACAATTAGAATCAGATAAAATTAGTATAAAATGCTCCAGATGTGCAAAATGAGTAATTTCCACAACGTAGCAAATTGCTTTCAGCTAACAATGCACAAATTACTAATAATGCCAACAGGTTTTATATCAATAAACTAAATCAATAAATTTACAACCATAGCAACGGAAATTTTGAATTCGTTAAAAACAAATACTAAACAAAAGTGAAATACTCAACACTTAATGGAATTGATAATAAAATTTTCTTAGGAATTTCGAATAATTTCAAACACAAATCAATCTGACGGATTATCCACTAAAGTTGCCGATTAGTTTAAATTATTCGACATAAAACTAAGGAAAACAGCAAGTCGATCACTAATTAATTTATTAAAAAACATTTTAAGTAAATATTATTTACATTGTAATTAAAACGATTTTACAAACACCAAAGCTTTTTCACTTGCAATACACTTTTAATCGGCATGCATGTATTCATCTAGTTCTGCGTCTAATTCTTCTTTCTTTTGCTGTGGTGTTTTCCTGTTTGGACTTAACATTCTTTGTCCGCCACGACCCCGAGTATTCATACCACCGCGTCCTCTGAACCCACCTCGGAAAGTTTGATTTAAACTACTTGAATTGGTATTGTTCGACCAAGGCCTGCCTCCTCGACTCAAGCCAGGTCTAAAGTAAAAATATTTATACAATCAATAAATTTATTAGTCATACCTTAAACCTCTTCGTGCAGAGAAAGCACCTCTAAAACTTGTATTTGGAGGGTTAATGTTACTAGGATTAATTCTATTTGTGTTCAATTGGTTAAGTCTTCCACGCAAATTCCTAATATTTGTTGATCGCGGCTTTAATTATTTTTGGAAGCAGATTAATATTGAAAACTAAGTACAATAAATACTTTTTGTATACCACCTCGTTTAATTGAGGGGGTAAATGTTTGAGGCTTCTTCTGATTAAGTCTACTGAATCTATAAAATTTGCAAATTAATAAATCAAAGTTTTGGGAAACAAGTAACCTTTCATTTAAAGTCATAGTTGTGCTACTGCGCAAATGAAAATAATTAGGATTAGGCCTCATTTCAAATCTTATTGATTCTAAAAAGCTAAAATTTAATATTCAATTAGAAACTATTTGTTAGTAAATCTCCATTACTATTTAAACACAAAATAATTTAAACTAACAAAGATTTTTGTTTTTTAATTTAAAAATGAAAATTAATAAAAAGTTTTAATAATTTCATTTTTTTCAATATTTTAAGATACAGAAAACTTTTTTAATATTTTATTTTTCTTTTTTGGCTCATAAATATATCTTTAAACTGCTTTAATGATTTTCATATTTTATCACATTGTTATTTTTAAATGATAATTATAAAAGAAATAGCACGGATTTCGATTTTTTCAGATACTCTAAAGCTTGCACAGTCTAAGGCTTTAAATAAATATTTACATGTTTTAAATGCCTTTAAAGCCATTTACCTATCAGTTTCCAAAGCGAGATGAGGGCATCAGTGTGTTTGAGAATTAGTGAAAATACTCCAAGAACCTTGCGAGAACTTTATACTTGTAAGTTTTTTATTTGAACACGATAATCCTTAGTGAGTATGTGAGAACAAATTGTGATTGATGAATCAATTTATGATGACCATATGAATTTATGATGACTGGTGGGTTGGTGGTTTATGACCCTGGAACCCATACATACAACATTCAACAGCACCCAATGGTTACCCGTCGGTAGGCAAAGTTGACCATGTAACTAATGGTTATGAGACCGCCAACGTTGAGTCTTACTTCTAAGACTGCTAAGGCCCGGCCTCATGTTTGGTCCAGTGAGCTGTCCTTAAAAGGCCTATGCTCGTCTTTGAATCTTTGGTCTCTAAACTACTTCTTAACCATAATACCCATTACTTGTAATTGATTGAATAACTGAAATTAATGATATATCTAATAAAAAATCAAGTTAGATATTTATTGAGAGAACATAAAAAATAATCACTCGATGAAAATGATGTTTTTTATTTAGATTTATTGGGCTGTTGGAGCCGTCTGCGGTTTCATTCCGCCCTGCCTGGTCTTGAATGAGGTAGAGTCCTTTTACTCGCTTCATCTAGTCGACGCTGTTTACGGTAAGCTATCTGTGCAGGGGCGAAGACCAAGGGGTAAGTCACTGCACTCACTTTTTGGCATGTAGATAGTGTGACTTCTAAACCCCGAATTTGGGTTCGCTGGGTTTGGGACCGGTTTAACCCAGGTAGCTTTGACCTCCAGGATCTCCCGACATAATTGTAATAGTCGTCAGTACAGATCCGCATTCTCCCGCCTCAGACTTCTTAATTCCTGACCGAGGGTTCGGGTCGATTCCATATCTAAAACCAAAGAAATTTGATTAGTTGCCTCGACAGAACTGCATCATTACTATCAATGGTTGTAGTGGTATCTTTAAACTAACTCTCTAATAGCTCAACTACATTAATAAAATTTTTCTTATATTCAATAGTCTTCTATAAAGTTCTGCAATTTTATTTAAAGATCTTTTATAATTATTAAAAACTCACGGTCAACTCTCCTGAACTATGAAAGCTAAATTAATGTCGTTATTTAGAAATTCTATTTGAAAACACTTATATAGAGCAACACTTATAGAGAAAACACTTATAGAGCAACAAAAATAAAATTAATACGCTAAAACATTTATTAGAAATTCAAGCGGTACAATTCATTCTTTTGATCCTCGGTTCAGCGTCGGATAGCGGATTGGTTGTCTCTGTGAAGATAGTAAGTGCGTCTCCATTGAGGGTGTCGGCGAGCATACGCATGATTTCCGGGTCGCTGATGGCCTAATCGATCCAGTAGGTTGTATCAGCCGATCCGGTAGAACTAATTTCGTTGGTGCTTCCATTTTCATCAACCTGTGCTCATCCAGTTCGAACAAGACCCCATAATCGAAGCCATCTGTACTTGGGATCACTCCCCTAGTTATATCTGCGTTTACGCGAGCTAGGTGTTGCCGTGCCAGATTTGCTCTCCACTGAAATTTCTTTTCAAGGTTCTCCAGGCAATATAGGCTGTATTTGCCGGGTTCCGGTCCGGATCTTGTTTGATAGCTACACTAGGTAGCTCTATCTTGTCGTCCTGATTGTCAGTTTGATACGGCCAGCTGTCAACAACATAAGTCGCCAGTGAATATCCGTTGTTCCACAGAGTCTGGCGGTATTTCGCTGCAAATTGAGTGAGCACCTGTAGGGTGATCTGAGATTCGTCGACCCAACCTCCATTTGGAGTTTGTTTGGCTGTAGGAAGGAAAAATTTCGACATATAAAACAAATTGTCTCTTTGCATAAATTATAATTAGTTCATAAACATGATTCAACATAAAAGGTTCTCAGTCATAGCATACCACAACATTCCAGACGATACGCCCAAGCAGAAACTTACTTCTAAGTGTACTTGAGTTCGTATCTTAGAAAATTGCCGATTAGCGTCGTTCCGCATGGAGTTCGTAAAATGATTATTCACGAGACGAGTTTTTAAAAGTGTTTAGTGATTGCTCACAAAAGTTATTTCCCTAGGAAAAAGTGATTAAAATTCTGTAAAAATGAATCGGTATATATGCCTATTTCGTGACCCTAACCATGAGTGTTCTTTTTGATGCATTAAAACAAAATTTGAACTTGAATTTATTGGTTTTAATATTTTTTTCAATTGAATATTTCACTAAAGATGTTCTATTTTACTTCGTTTTACTCAAATATTTCTTAGTTTTATGAATTGTCACTTTATTGGTCAAATTTTCATGCTATCATGTTATTTCTATGTTAATTTCGTGCTGTTCTTGGTGCATCTTTGTATGTATTTTAATTTACTTTTTTTTTGATTTTGTATTTTAAATTCATTTTTTCTCATATTTTAGGATGCTTAAGTAATGTTGATAGGTCTGATTCTAAACCTAATTTGCTGTATTTGAGTGTTATTTCCGATTCATTTAAACTATGACTATTAATTTGTACTGACTGCCGGGCACCTGATAACTATTAAAAATATAAATGATACAACTTTCAAAGGGATTCCCATCAGATACTTGCTTAATAAAACACCACCATTGAATACCCGTCAAAAATGGCTTAGGAAATGTATTTTAATGGACGGTTAACAGTAAAAAGTGAGTCATATTGCCATGATTGCTAATACTCTGATAAACCTCTAGGTTCAATAGCTTCCACAGAGGGTTTCATGCTAATTTCATACTAGGGTATGTTTGTTAAATTATGGTTGAAATAATATCGAAACAAAAAAGAATAAAAATTTTCATTCGTATTCATGCTATACTATAACATTATTGAAATCAGTTTAATGGGTGCCATGTCACATTAATTGAGCTGCTTTCAGCTTCCTTATAGAAGGTTTAACTTTGGTGGATCGTGGTTTACTTGAAGGTCGTCAAGGCTAAAGAGTTAACGCCATTATACCATGACTGATTGAAACCGACGGTTGTCGTGTTGTGCGTATTTCGAGATCCACTTTCTGGGTGGTTTTTAAGACACTCGACCTTTGCTCTATTTCTTATGGATACTTTTTTAATCATAGTTTAATAATTTATTTCTTCAAAAGGTGGAATTTCTCGACCATTTCCAAGTATCTGGGTTTTCCATGGGGTTTAGTGCGATGTCATTATACCATCAGTGCGGTTATCGTCTCCCGATATTATGTGCCAGGTATCGATGTTCAAACGGATCAAACGATGATGGGTAACCGAGTTACTAATTTAGGAAGGTGCATTGCTATAGTTATCCATATTTTTATTTTAATACATGGTTTGGTTATTGTATCGGATTTTTGTTTTCAAATGCTCAATTTGGTTATTTAACTAATGAGGGAAACGATCTTGCCCGAGTGGGCCCGATGTAGCACTTTAACACGAAATTGCCTTCCAACATTATCCAGTTATCTCACATATCTGAGTTTGTGCCTGAAATAATTATGGGCGATCACCATTAGATCACTGGCGGTATTTTTGCGGGCATTATTTAAATTTCTGAAAGTAAATCACGGGCAATCCCTCTTTGTGGCTGGGAAATTCGTACAACAGAATTGTAATTCTAAATTGGTAGTTGGAAGAGAGTATTGTGACGAATAAAGTTTAAAGGTTTCTCTGACCATTGACTCAAAGTTAATCAAGTTATCTAAACAGGCAATTAATTTTACTGAGGGGAATTGTCTTGAACTCCGGAGTTGTACTGGTTGATGATTAATTTAATGTTTGGGGTTAAAGTCACTCAGATCTCACTGTGATGTCATTTTTATGTGATTGTTATCCTACGTAACCTGAACATTGAACTCCATATATTAAATTTATTCATTTATTTATAAAAATTATTTTTAATTTTTCACAGATTTCTGATACAAATATTTTAGCCTACCCAAAAATAACCCTAACACAGCATTCGATTTCCAGACCAGTTTTCTACTTCAACATCATCACCTTCATCAATCCATCTTGTGAATTACTTTAAAACCTTTTGAAGTTTTCATTTGATCTTAATTTTGAGTTGTTTTGGAATCATCCTCACTTCGCCTTTATGCAATCTTCCGAGAAGGTTTAGGATATCCGAAGCCTCCAGAGAATAGCTCATTTTGCTAACATGGTCTTTGAGAAATTCAAAGTGCTTTCTCAATTTTGTTATATAATTATATGGGATTTTGCATACGTTTTTCTTTATGTGGTCTTTGACTAAAGACACAAGATCGAGGCACAATAAATCTGCTCTTCGAACTATCTTTGAACCGATCTCGTTTAGATCTTCCAGATCGAATATTAAATAATTAAAATGTAGAAAGTTGTCCAAATTGGTGATCCAAAATCGAGTGACCTCTTCATCAATACAGCTGCCACTTAGCCGTAAATTCAGAGAAATTACGTCTTGTTCAAAAGAAGAAAGTTTCAAAGAAGTCAATTTTTTTAAGTATGTTTCGGCAGTTTCCAAAAATGTTTTCAAGGTTTTGGTGATAATTTGAGATTTTTTATTGCATAAAGTTTGGTGAGTTTCTAACCTCCGGTTACCAAATAAATTGACTTTGCCTTCAGGTTTATCGTCCAGCCCATTGACATTAACCCGATAAATCGTAGACCGGAAGGAATTTATTTGACTGCTATATAAATCGGGAAATAAATTTTGAATATGGTGCGACGTAGTGGTGAAAATCAAAGAAATATGATTTAGTATACTGTCGATTATTCTCATGTAGCTTTTGTATAGGCTGTCAAATTTGTCAGAAAGACCGTGAAAATAGTTCCACAACTGCTGTTGGTTAAGAATTTTTTTCCGGTAGGCCCAGAAGCATTCTACCAAGAAATCAACGACTAAGTAAGCGGTGGTCAACAAATTGTAAACCCGATCAAATTGTGAGCTTAACAGATCAAGAAAGATGAAACTTAACGCAAAAACAGCTGACTTATTCAGGGGGAACACAGACGTTTTAAGATTTAGGCAATTTTTAACAATCCAGTATATTTCTTCGACAGATGATGATATTCTTGTGATTTCCTCACTAACTTCCTGAAAACATTTTTTATCAAGTTCTTGTTTTGAGGTCTTTTTGCTTAGGGTTTGAATGTCAGCAAGCATGGAACGACTTAAGGACAATTGCAAGGAATTAGATTGAAGCTGCTCAAAAATGGATGTCAAACCCTCAAAAACTGACTCACATTTAACATAGACATCCTCTCTTTTTGACAAAATCATTAATACAGTAAATTCATCAGAGTTTATGACATTGTCTGTAGCATTTGTAATATATCGCAATGTTTTGACGAGTGACCTATCTAGGGGGCAGGTTGGATTAGAAATCAGCCATTGTTTACAGCAATCCAGGCACAGTGAATGTCCACAATTTTCAAATATTATACAAGTTGCGTTGGTTATTGGTGAAAAACAAACAAAACATTCCGTATCACTTTCCATTTAAATTTTATTTTAATTAAAATAATTTCTAATTATAAATTATAATTTCAAGTATTAAATGATTTCTCCTTTATTCTATTGGTTGAAAATATTTTTAAAAAGACTCGATAATTCAATTCATTTTTAAACACTATACACAAATTAACTTTAATTTGATTTTTAAAAATATTGTAAATGTTTATATTTCCTGTAAAATTTTGTAAATAATTTCTTGATTAATTTTCTTGAAAATTTTTATTTTATTCTAACTTTTTTTAAATTAAATTCAACCTTTGAAATTTTTTAATTATATTTTATTTAAAAAAATATATTATATAAAACCACACTACTAAAAATTTTTAGTAAAACTACTAAGGTTTATTTTAATTAGATTTTAATTAGCCAATGAGAATTTTTAAATATTAAAAAATACTAAAATTAGAAATTTTTTCTTAATAAAAATGAAATAAATTAATTGGATGTAGCTAAATTTAGCAATTTAATATTACTATGTTTATAATTAAATGTAATTTATCAAAAAAAATTAGTACATAAAGGAAAAATATTTAATATTTAATGAAAGAACCAATAATTAATTTAATTAGTAGTTATTATTTTTTTATATAAAAATTTTTGTAAAATCATTGAGATGTTGTTGAGATATAAGAATTATTCAACAGAGAATCAACTCCTGGAAATTTAATTGGAAAATCGAAATTCTTTTCAAGAATTAGAAGACAAAATCTATCAAAATCTAAAATATTAAATAAAATTTTTATTTTAAATTAATAAAATAATTTTCTGAGTTGTTTTATTAATTAATTTGAGATTCATTTAATAATATTTATATATTTTTGATGAATAACTTTTAGGAACTTTTTATCTTGTAGGAATAGTTATCTTTATTAGTTCACGTATAGCATTAAAACAATTAATATTAATTAAAACGTATTGATTGGTATCTGAACCTTCGGATTACTAATTTTGCCATATGAATCAATAAGGTAAGATGAATTGCATTTTGATTCGTCGTTATCATTTGGGTTGCGTAAACAGTTGTGAATTTGTTGAACCTTGTATTTAGTAACACACGTTTGTGAAGTAGACTGTTAATAGTGTTGGGCCAGAACACAAACGACCTTGAGAATCGTTTAAATGAATTGGTAATACACACGCAAATACAACATGCAGATTTAAAATCAGACCCATAAAACACCAACTAACCATGCTAAAAAATGAGAAAGAAAACAATTAAATATAAAATCAAGAAACACAAAAATAAATTAAAATAATAACAAAGTGCAACAAGATCCGCACGAAATAAACACAAAAATAACATAAAAACAGAAAAATTTGACCGAAAATTTGACAATTTACCAAAAAATGGAAATCCATATAAAATGGAACAAAAAATTAAATAATTTGAATTGGAAACAATTCAATTAAAAAACTAAAAATAAAATTGTCAAATTAAAGAATAAAAATAATAAGATTAAGATTAGAATACACTAGAAAATCACAAGGTCAAATTTTGTTTTACTAAATCAAATTTAACACGCAAGGTTAAGGTCGTACAATAGGTATATATACCGATTCATTTTCACATTATTTTAATCAGTTTTTTACAAACTTGAATCAACTATTCAGTTTTGAAGTACTAGCATCCGTTTTTACCAGTCTTAACCAGTGAAAGATCAAATTCTAAATGTGAGTGGAGGAATGCTCGAAAACTTTCTCCACGTCGTGTCCATACAACCTCATAAGAGCTCTATTTGGGCGTCGGCGTGGGGAAAAGGATGATAGTGTCGTTGATGAATGATGAATATACAATATGAATTATCAAACGTTATTATATGCTAATAAAACTTTCACTATACAATGTTTTTGTCGAAATTTTTCCGGCTCACAGCCACTCACGCACCACAATAAAGTAAAATCAACATACAATTCAGGCTGTGTAGGTGCAGTTTATCTGCCAATAGCCTGTGCCAGTGAAGGTTCCGGCGTGAATAACGCAGGGCCTAAACGTCAATAATATCCATCATAGGGGAAATTGGGATGAAGGGAAGTAGTCTTTTGGCTGCTCCTCCACCACTCATTTTCCTATAATTTCGACCAAATTAAAATCATTGCACACAACGGCTAAAAATCAGAAACATTGAGTAGCTCGGTGAGCACTCTTAAAATCATAATATTAACATAACTATCCTAAGGTCAAATCAAAGGGAAGGAAGGGGGGAAAGAATGCGGAAATAATTGTTATGTCTAAATACTCTAACTAAATTTTAAATTAAAGTTACGATGTCGTACGAGAGAGCCCAAGAGATTAACTACCCCAAAATAACTAAATAGCATAAATTCAAACCATAGCTAAGGATGATGATGAGAGGCTAACGCTACGAACATCGACGCCAACGGTATAAATTAACTTAACTCCAGATAATGATACAACCAAAAATATGTCATTGCGCTGAATCTAGTCCTAGTAAATAAATAGCCCAAAATGGTTTCATTATCTTAGCTAATGATATTTTCGTTATAACTAGTTTATCTGTTAATTTAAATAGTCTATTCGTAACTTGTAAAACTACCACCCAAAGATAAAGATCAATTATTATCCAAAATGTCTCCTCCAAAAATATAACAAACCCACAGTTAAAGTAACAAAATGTAATAAAATGACATTACCCGCGTAAGTCAGGAACAGAAATTATCCGCATTAAAATCAACCCAAATTTATTACCAAATTATAATGCCTCATTTTGGTATATGATAGATTTCGAACCTGAAAATAGTGTATAAAATCGAATTCACCACCAGAGAAGAAAATCAGTTTAGGGTTAGATAAAATAAGACATAAAATGCAATCACGACCAGACGAAAAGCATATCACGTCCCGAATTCACGTTGTAGATGATCACTCATTTAGAGACACACACTAATCAACCACAAAAAGAAAAATCAAATAAAAATAATGTAGTAGTTGATGCATAATAATCACATTAAGTATATCAGACGATAATCATAAATCAACAAAAAAATGGCGTCCAAACGAATAGGAGAGGATGTAGATTAGGAATCCTTTGACGTCGGTGGATTTTGAGGACCTACTAGGATCACAAAGAAATTTCGGTTCTGTGAGATGAGAAACTACAATCAGGAATAATTCAATCAGTATAAATAAACGAAATTTATCTAACCTAAAAAATTTTGGAAATAAAATAAGATCCAAATTCCGACGAATAGACAACCAAAGATCGTTTTAGAAGCAATTAAGCAGACGAAAGCCGATAAAACAGATCGATAAAATTCCTTTTGAATAAATAGTAGACGTGGCAAGGCACAATCTACTCGACTCCAATCAATAAGTGGGACAGAAAAATTCCATGTCAGCAGAAAACATCTGGCGTAAATTGATCGCAACCATTATACACACCAGCCTGAAAACGAGGTGAGGAAATTCGTAATATCACTGAATCACCAGAACGTGCGTAAGTGATAGAATTTCATAGTTCAGACACACCTGCGGGGCAGAAGGTGTGGTATAAATAGACCAGTCAGTAGCGAGAATTCAGAAAGATCATAGTGAGAAATTAAAATGAGTTTCAATAGACAAAATGGTTCACGAGTTAGAAGCCGCCCCTCTCACATTATGGAAAAGGAAGAGATCATGATGGAGCGTCGGATCGACGACCAAGTGAGTAAGAAATT
Organism: Schmidtea mediterranea; assembly: GCA_022537955.1. Classification (NCBI taxonomy): domain Eukaryota; kingdom Metazoa; phylum Platyhelminthes; order Tricladida; family Dugesiidae; genus Schmidtea; species Schmidtea mediterranea. Next base: position 31,740,347 of record CM039681.1, read on the forward strand.
CATTTAGTTATTGTACTCTTTTAATTGTAAATAAAATTTCATACAATTCGGCCAGCCGTTATAAGACTCTGGTACATGTCACTGGGAGACCCAAGTCGGAATAAGAACAAGATGCTCTTGCTAATGGAGGAAATGTCATGAAAACCGAGGAAGTCCCCGATCATAATAATGAAATTTAAATAAATAAATGCTAGATTAGTATTTTATTCAAATTCAAGTTTATCATGAATTCGCATGCATGAATAAAAGACAAAAATTCGCCCAACGATTTGCTAATCTAGATTTACAACTTACTATTCTCGACTCATAATAACAAACTGTGAACTGTATCATGCAACTTCATTAGGACAAATTAGAAATCAACTGAATACTAAACTCACGGTATCTGGGGAAAAATGTTACGTCCGTGTAACAACGTGTCGAACACCAGCTACGAGTTTCTGTCAAGAACAAACAGTTTGAGTTTCTTTATCGACTTCACGATACCTCGATCTCCATTTAGATAAACTGACTTCCAAGAAAAAATATAAATGAATTTCTCATACCTCCACGTCCAAACCAACGAAACATACTGATGAAAGGCCACTTAAGACGGTGAAAATTTCATTGATCTTACACTTCGTAAATGAAACCGTATAAACCCAACCACCTGAACCACGACTGAATTTTGTGAAATAAAAAATTTCTGGTTTTATTATTTATGCTTACATTTACCTTCTTATTAAATATTTTGCCCACGAAAGAAGAACTATTAGATAATTTTAGGTTAGACTTAATACATTTTAAAATCTCGTACCGATAACAAAATTTAGTGTATCTAGACGAAGTAAACTGTTAATGACCTATTTTATTGTAGAGATGGATCCCTGTACAATACTTAACACGGCTCTCAAAAGCGCACGCAAGGAGAATACTGATCTCCATAGACAGTTCCTACAATTAACAAAGGAAATTCATCAGATCAGATCAAATCAACATGGATAGAACCAGCCAAAGCAAAAACCATATACCATCGGGTTACGGCCGCCCAACGCGGGTGGGCCGAAGAGAAGCGACTGGTGCAGGCCATGAAGACTCAAATTCGCGGCCTGGAGGTGGCGCTATTGGCCTGCCAGGAGCGCCAAGCTGTCACCTACCCCCTGGTCTTTGCACCTGCACAGTTGGCGTATCGAGCCTCAACAGATGCAACCAAACCCCCGGTGAAACCACCTCAACGTCGTCCGGGAAAGATCGAGAGAGCAAAACGATCAGGCTATATGACAAATCCTCAATAGCCTGATACATAATACAAAATCTGTGTCGTCTCCACGTGGTACCCATTGCCTAATTCAAGTATCTCTAACCGATAAAATTTGGAACTGTCTTTCTTTAGAAATACACAAGATGAGGTCTGTAAAAAGGCAGTTTAAAGTTTTGAGTCAATTGGAAAAGAATGGAGAAATTAAAGATGATTATATTTCAAATACTGCATAGGTTTCTATGATAATTTTTTGATAAACGAGAAAATTGATAAATTTACATATTGTTTCCATCAACAATATTGGAACAATTGCAAGATCAAATCAAATGGTTGTTGGTTTTTATTCATCGTATCATCATCGTTAAACTAACAGAAGAGTAAACTTAAGAACTAATTAGAGTTAAGATTGTGCATAAATGAGTTACAAATGATATGAAACCACATGAAGACGTGCGACAATCGTCCAATCAGCTGCCCATTTAATGTTATTTCATGTAAAGTGAATGACAAAATGAAAGCCCATCTCAATGGCGACAAGTATTACCATAGAAACTTATTAATTGATCTGATCAATAATTTACTCAGTGAGATGGAATTGTTGTGCCAGAACACAAATAGCTTTGAAAATTGTTTAAATGCATCAGTAATACAGCACGAAAACCCAGCACCAAGATAACTTAAAATACAACATACAACACCAACTAAACCCTTTAAAATCTGAGAGAATATAAATAAATATAAAATCAAAAACATAAAGGTAAAATAAAATAAATACAAAATGCACCAAGAACCGCACGAAATTTACATAAAAAATAACATAATAACAAGAAAATTTAACCGAAAAACGACAAGTTATATAAAAGTAAAAAATAAATGGATTAAATAAGTTGAAATAAAATATTTTTGGTTGAATAAATTTATTTAAAAATTTAAGAAATAAATTGACAATTTAAATTAAGAAATTAGTAAAAATTAAATTTAGATAACACAAATAATTTCAAGGTCAAATTTTGTTATATCGCAATAAAAATAACAGGCAAGGTTAAGGTCAAATTATAGGTATAAATACTGATGTGTTTTGACAGATTTTAATCTTATTTTTCAGTATTGATATTCAGTCTTACTTTGAGACTTAACTTGAGCAATTTTATTTTGGTTAGTATGCGTGACGGTTAACTTGAATCGCATGGATGACTTTACTATAAACGTATTGATTGATAAAATGACGCTGAGAATTGAAAATGTTATTTATGAACAATGAATTATGATGCTGTAAACTGGCAAGGTCTATCTATGAACTTCCGACAATTATGCGAATAAACAATTATATGCATTCGAAGCTTTTACCCAATTTGTACGGTAACATTTATTTATTCATTTTTCCGGCCCACAGCCAAAACAAACTGCAAGTAATTAAAATTTACATACCCCAATCGAGCTGTGTTAGTGCGGTTCATCCGCCAATAGCCAGCTTATACGGGAAATCGGAAGGTAAAGTGGTAGTCTTTTGGCTGCTCCTTCGTCATCCGTTTCCTGAAAAATCGACATAAAATTTCTTAACAACAATCGGCTCAAAATCACTAACACCGAGTAGTCCAGTGGGCACTCATTAAACATAATATGAACATAAATAGATCATAAGGTCAAGAGAAGGAATGCGTAGCGGGGAAAGTAGCAAAATCATTGCAACAGTTAAAATGAATAGCCATCGGAAAAAGATTAATCCGAACGACTAAAATCATGAAAAATAATGTTTTAAATAATATATAAGAATTAAATAAATTATGTTGAATTGAGACGGAAAATATGGGCAGAACGCTGCGCAAATTTTCGGAAATAATTAAAACATCTATCATAAAACTGTAAAATAAGGGTGGAACGCTGCCCAAATTTTCCGAATTAATTAAAATACTTAATAAAAATAGTAAATTAAAAGTGGAACGCGTAAAATAAGGGCGGAACGCTGCTAAACTTTTTCGAATTAACAAAAATATTTTGTCGAAAACAGTGAAATGAGGATGGGTTAAGGCTACTGTTGTATATCAATAACATATTTTTATAACGCTGAGGAATAAGGACGGATCCCTACAAAAACTTAAAATTATTTAAAATTACTTGAGATCGACCTCTAACCGACAATGTGCATTATCTTTAGTTCTAGTTTCCTTCGATAGTGGACTTACTACTCAAATACACTTGGATGAAATAATCACTACTTTTGCAAACATGAATATGACACATTGATACTTTTGTTTACAAAACATCAAATATTACTGTATAACGCAACGATATCTTTCCGTTAATTTTGTATTTCCAAGTGTTTTAGGGTTATGTAAATATTGGCGGTGATAAAAGATGAAGGATGATTACCACGATTACGAAGATGATAATGATTTCTAAGATGACGAAGGTGAAATATGGTTTTCTAAGGATTCTAATAAAATGGAGAATTTATAGACGAATCGGGTTTACAAAACAAATGAGGAGCATAATCATTGCAGCTTACACGCGTGTTCATAATATAGAGAGTTGACTGTATTTAAAAAAGCGAAACTTGATTTAGGTAAGTCTGTTGACGGTATCGACATAAGAGAATCTCACAGGCTTCGATTAACTTTTTAAAATATCGTCTGCAAAATATTCTGTTTTACAAACGAAAATTATCGACGAAATTAGACACGAACTTGAACTTGAAGTGAGCACAGATTGGACCTATTTAAGAAACGTAAGTCAGAGTTCGAATCCCAATTCAGAATGCGCTTATCAAATTAAATTTGTAATAGGTTCTGGAAAGCTAGCAAATATAGAGAACATTATCAAACCACAAACGACGTAAAGGTTAGCAAATATATGTCAATGGAATAGATTGATTTTAAATCTAAAACGATTAAATAAAATTGTGTAGTTTTTCTCGCGTTGCACTGTGCATTTCATCAGCAGTTGATTATTTCTGATTCCTATTGAATTCAGTTCGATTTGATTAGGAAAAGAATAAAAACTCAATCCGGAATTTCCGTCATTTTCTGGCTTCTTCCATCCGGCAGCATCAGGACTCTCAGAATATTTTATTGTTTTACTACGACAGATATCTCAATAGAGTGGATCGATCAGATCAAGTGTCACGGCATATTTAAATGGCCATGCAAAATTATCATCTGATTCTCCTCGCATCAGATTGACATAAACAGATATTCCACCAACAAATATTCCTGGACTAATAATCACACTCAGGCACATTTTGTATCCGTTTGGCCCGGAATAAAATGGCTTGCTGAAGATCGATGTGAGACTCACCTGTCGTGATAACTTCTCAATTTTCAATTCGAGTTCCCCATAAATTTCTACATTTGTTAATTCCGGTTCCATCTCGCTCATTCCCAATCCCAAAATATCTAAAATCTGATTGTATAATTGCTCGTGATTTTTATCAAATATCGATTCGATATTTTCATTTTGCTCACTAATTTTATCAATTTCTCTCTTCAGCATTTCCACCTGAAGATAAATCACAAATTCAAATATTTCAATAACAAATTAATTTCACTTCTTTATTCAGTTGCTGATGATTTTGTTTCAATTCATCAATTTTCTGTTGGGATTTTGTCTCAATCATTCCGATTTGCTGTCTCATCTGCATTGCATTTACACATCAATAACAAATCAATAACCAAATGCAAATCAAGTACTGCATTGATGGATTGAGCATTTGTCTCAATCTTGCTTCTCAACCTCCGATTTTCATTCTTCAGTACAACCATTTCCTCGTTTAGCTGCTCAATTTCCATCTCATTCCTTTCCATCTCGCATATTTTCTGCTGCAATAACAAATATCAATCAAATATTTTCATAAATCAATTTACTTGTTGGTTTGTTGATTGCAACTCGATATTATCAACTTTTTGTTTGAATTGGCTGTTTTCTCTTTTCAATTCGATTATTTCATTCTTCATTGATTCTGGTGGGTTTCTGGATGTTGAGATTTTGAAACTATATGGTTGTTACCCAGACAATCCCATACAAATATTTTTCGCTTACCACTCGGCAACCGTTGCTAAGCAACGTTGGAACTGTGTTCGAGTGGGTGGATCGTCCGAAAAAAGTGAGCGCTATTGGTAATGCAATAATTGACCGAACGATCCATGGGTCCAACGAGCTGCCGATAGAAGGCCTGTGCTCGGTTTCGATTTTTAGGTCCCATAATTCTCCTATCTCTTTCAAATGTTAACCTATACTCTCATATCATTTATCTTTATGTCCATTCGCTTAGTCCTTCTTATCGTTGTCCGTGTTGATGATTTTTCTATGGCCTGTAAACCTGTCTTTATGTTAAATATCCACACAGTATCTCTCTTATCCTTATCCCTATTATCACTACTATGTTCCCTATTATTTATACTAGCATTTCCATTGTTACTATTATATGTATTACCTTTATTAATTGCTGCCGCTAACACATTTATTATTATTCCTATTACTACCATTACCATTATATTTATATTTACTATTATTAGTATTATTATTACTATTAATATTATAATTATTGTCATTTTGATAATTATCATTATCCTTACTATTATCATTATTGTTGGGCCAGAACGCAAACGGCCTTGAGAAATGTTTAAATGGATCGGTAACACACACGCAAACATAACAAGCAAATTTAAAATAAACCTATTTAAACACCAATTAAACCCTACCAAATATGAGGAAAAAGAGAATTAAATATAAAATAATAAACATTAAAATAAATTAAAATAATAACAAAATGCAACAAGATTCGCACGATACAAACACAAATATAACACGAAAACCCAACAAATTCGACCGAGAATTAACAAATTAATAAAAGTTCATGAAAATGAAACTTAAATCAAAAAATTTGAATAAGAAATAATTCAATAAAAATTCCAACTGAAAAATTATTAAAATAATTTAAAAAATAATAAAAATAAAGAATAGAATACACTAGAAAATAACAAGGTCGCACTTTGTTTTACTACATCAAATTTAACACGCAAGGTTAGGGACAAAAAATAGGTATAAATACCGATTCATTTTCACATTAAATTTAACCGTTTACACCGTTTTTCAAACGAAAACCATTTGAATCATTTTAATTGATTTTGAATCTTAGTTATTTTAAATCTATCGTCAAATCAATTCTTTAGATTTTAGGTGAGAAATAGTTTATTTTGGAGCTCTCTCTCCACGTCACATCCTAGCAACCTCGGTGGAGCTCTGCTTGGATGTCGGCGTGGGGAGAGATGCAATTTTATGCCTTTGTGAATTAATTGTTTGGTCAAGTAATTTTGTATTTTGGTTCTATAATATGTTAATAAATATTTATAACATTTAAACTTGTTTTATATATTTAATAAACTGAATTAAACTGTCGAAATTTTTCCGGCCCACATCCAACACATATTGCAAGTTAGTAAAATATATATAGTGCAGATTCGTGTAAGCGCGTGGAAAATCGCCAATGATATGTACCCGTGAAGACCCAGCGTGCGGAACGCAGGGGTCGTAACGTCAATATTGCTCCATATAGAAGAAAAGAGAAATAAGGAAGAAGTCATTTGGCTGCTTCCTCGTTTCTCATTTCTGCAAAATCGACCTAAATTATTTCACACACGGCTCAAAATCATCACACCGAGTAGTCCAGTGGGCACTCATTAAATATAAAATAAACACAATATGCGCCTAAGGGATATTAAAGGGCAAGGGTACGGGGAATAAATTAATTTGTTGATTAAAGAAAAATAATATGACTTCGTTGATTAAAAAATAAATTAAGTTGTTGATTAAAGATAAAATAATATAAATTCGTTGATAAAAATAAATTAATTTGTCGATTAAAGAAAAAATAATATAACTTCGTTGATTAAAAATAAATTAATTTGTTGATTAAAGATAAAATAATATAAATTCGTTGATTAAAAAATAAATTAATTTGTTGATTAAAGATAAATTAATTTGTGGATTAAAAATATGAATTCATTGATTAAAAAATTAAATTAATTCGTTGTTATGAAAACAAAATAAAATTGACTTAATAAATTCGACTTGACTATAATGTGTTAATTAAAGATCGCCATAGTATAAACTACTGATAAAAACCCCCGAAAATAGTTTGAAAACCGAGAGTCACCGCGACTGTTGCCTGTAAAACCGACGAAAATCAAAACAAAAGACTATAAATTTATATTAAAATTACATAAATCAGTTAAAAATCATAAGAGTAGGCTTACTACTAATGTAGAATCTGAACAACTTCAGTTTCATATAATAGGTGCATTTCAAATATATACTTTAGTTGACGGCGGATTACTAATTTAACCATTGTAAAAAATCCAATAGCAGGAATGGAAATACTACGCTTTAATTCACGAACATTTCGAGGAAAAATTATATTCCAACAACCCGGTAGCAGAGGTTGCAAGCATTTCTAAAATTTTGATAAAAATCATGCGAAATAATTAAAGTTCCAACCCGCTCAAAACTAATTTCATGGCATGGATATGAATCCGATTGAATCATCCAGTCAGCATAAGGTTCCGAATAATAAATCCCGAATACCGTCGAAAATTTCGTAACAAGCTAAGTTCAACCCAATCTCATCGTCCCCTGAAATAAACTAGAAGTAATACCAACCAGGAAGATAGACTACTTGAATTTGCCATCATTCCACCATCTTGTGCATATGGGAAACCTCGTAGGGTCCTGACTAAATTAGACACATTAATTATCGCCAAATGAGAAAATAAAATCTAACCTAAAATCGATAAAAGTTCCATCCAACCGGAAATCATGTTGATCGTTGATATTGACTTTCGAATAAACAAATTCGTCTAACGGAAGCGCACACGCTATTATTATATATTCCACCCAGACCATTATCGGTTTTCGGAAATTATTATCGCATCGAGGTATGAATCCAACACTAGGAGGGAATTTAACAGAAAAATCAAGCTCGCAAACTCAAGGTACTTTGCAAGATTTTTTGTATTTGAATAATTTATTTTGGATTTAAATCTACAAATCTTTGCTAAATAATGGTCTCCCATAAATTAGTCTGTAAATAAAAACTAATTATTTGATTAACTGAAATCGCCAATATTATCATAGCATCAAAATCCGGTATTAGATTTCCCCAAAACGCCAAATTATTAATTAATTCTGCCTTCCCCGAATCTTCGAAATAGGAAGACTCTTGAATATCGAAATCGAGAATTAGGTTATTCCCGTTGCGCTTCTAGATTCTATTTTTATGAACTAGAATAATGGTTTAAACGCATTTACGTTGAATGATTCCTAAATACACCGTCGTATTTCATCCTTTGAACACTTTACCAATTAAAATTTAATTATGTACAATATAAATTTGATATCTTAATTACGATATGATATGTATTGTTTAATCTATGAGCCCAAAATGTTAACCTGAAATATCACGCAGCTTCCAGAGTGTTAATTGTCATAAGAAAAATTTTCATGGTTGCTTAATAAAGATTTTAATTTGCGATTGCTAACATTTTCGGAATGACCAATAACAATTACACAAGTTTTCACGAATTGCGATAGGTATTTCCCCTTCACCAACCTTCCATTAAGAATTATTTCACCATGACGCCTCTAAAAACAACCAACGTTGCCCATATAACGAATCACCCCTTTTATTTTCCCGAAGTAACCGAACATCAAATCATGCAGCCGGTTTGGATAAATTCACTTTTATTCCTTCATACTTAATGGTTTATTCACAATATCATTTCAGAAGAAATCATGCCACTCGATTGGACTACCACTCAAGTAACCGATGAACAGCATCTGAGGAAGATACCACAGGCCGCAGCAATTATAACCGAGCTTACACCGAGGTGGCCGTATCCCACCACTTGGCAGATATTGGGCCTGGCAAAGGACCCTTGTTGGCCCTACGGACAGCGATATCCTGCCGAAGAAACCCGCGAGCACGCGCGGAACCTCCTCACTCAATAGGAAAAGGTGCAGGAGCAAGTGGACCTGAACGTGGTCAAGGCGAGGATGTACCTCGCGAACGTGGAAGAGGACATCCGCGTCGGGCGTATTGCGGAGGCTTATCCACCTCGACCGGCCCGCGATACCCGACGGCCCTATCCAGTAGTTACTCAGAGGAAAGACCTAAAAAGACATTTCACCGAAGAGTCCTGATTTCTCGGATGAAGGAAATGTTGTGTGTAATTAACGAAAAATTTTCTTTTGATTGTTGTTCGTGTTAATTCCTTTTCTCGAATAAATTTAATTTATAAATTATGTTTGTAATAATAATGATTTTGATTTAATTAAGTCGATAAAGGGATTTAAAGGTTTTCTTTTATTATAGCAATGTCAACCCTGCAATTAATACAAACCGAACTAGACCACGCTAGGCGGGCGAACGCGGATCTACTCACCCAGATAATCCAAATGACTCGGGAAGTGCAACAAATAAAGGCAACCTGGTCAGATCCGACAAAAATGAAAACTCTTTACCACAGGCTCACGGCGGCACAGAAGGGTTGGGCGGAAGAGCGACAGCTTAATCAGAGCTTGCGCACCCAAATCAGGGGATTGAAGGTCGCCCTAGCAGTCTGTCGGGAAGCAGTAACATACCCGCTTGTCTTCGCCCCGTCCCAGATGCCGCATAAAAGTCCTCAATCTACGAACCAGTCCGCCACTCCATCAAATAATCGTCGGCCGGGACGCAAGGAGCGTGCCCGACGCCGAGCAGCACAACCCTCAAGTCCATCCCATTAGCTCACGAATGCTATGTATTTTTTGCTGATTTGAATAAATGAGTTGCATTCATTGTTAATTTATCTCCAAGATACACTTGCATACAATCATTATCATGAATACTCGTATCACGTTTTCAAACCTTCGTCCCATCTCCCACAGTCAACAAAAATCTGATCTTGAACTTTTTACACAAGGGACAGAGCAAAGCGAGCATAGGTCTTCTATCGACAGCTCGTGAACCCGAGGGTTGTCCTAGCAATTACAGTATTCGTGATGATACTCACTTTTTGCGGACAATCCGCCCACTCGAACACATTTCCAACGTTGCCTAGCAACGGGTGCCGGGTGGTAGCTAGAAATCATTTTGTATGGCGTTACTGGGTAACAAGAAGACAACTTAAACAAATAGCGAAACCCTGTAACCCAGTATTATTATTATCAAATTTTTTGTAGGGATCCGTCCTTATTCCTCAGCTTTATGAAAATATTTTAATTATATAAAAATTTAGCCGTAATCCATCCTTATCTTACAGTTTTCGATAAAGTATTTTCATTGATTCGGAAAATTTGAGTAGCGTTCCGTCCTTATTTTACAGTTTTATAAGAATATTATACTAACAATTGAACAACATTCCACTTTTACTTTACTATTTTCGGTAAATATTTTAATTAATTCGGAAAATTTGAGCAACGATCCTCCCTTATTTTATAGTTTCATGATAAATGTTTTTTCCGTCTCAATTCAACATAATTTATTGGCATTTCCAGGAATGCTTTCAGTGCTATTTCGATATTCTGGTATGTTTCTTGCTATTCCCATGTAGCCAGAACATTTAAAATTAAAAGTATTTTATTTTAATTAGAAACTGTACTTTATTTATTGAGGAAATTTAATCAGCTTTAGAGTTGAAACATTCCATTGAAAAAAGATTGAAACGTTTTTTCCAGTCAGAAAATTAAAATCTTCTAAGCAGAATAACATGAACTATCTAAACCATTTTGCCCTTTCAAGGTTATTTAAAGGTCATATTAAATAATAATTCAAAATCATTTGAAGTTAAGCCTTAATAAATGGCCATTGAGGTCAATTTTAGAGACTAAATTTGGATAAATTTCATTTAATGTACAGAATTGGTGTTTTTATGATCATAAATTAAGGACACACAGGATGTAAGGATGGAAATGGCATATTTCTTTATTTAAATGGATTAGGCTAGGGTCAACATTTAAGGATAAGCCAGATTTAATTGTCAATAAAAGGCAATAAATAAGAACAAGAGCATATAATCATCAAAATAATTTAGGTTTTTTATCGGCATAAATTACGGACAGAAATTATTTAAAAGCCTGTTTCTTCCTTGAAAAATTAAGGGTGTGATAGATTTAAGTGCCGATATAGGACAATTAATAAAGACAAGACCAGATTATAATATCAACATCCCAAAAGGGAGGGAAAATGATTTTAAAGAATTTTGTGAATCTAAATAATTATTATGTATAGTTGTAATAAATATAAATTGTAATTAGTATAAATATTTATATGTTCGGTTGATTGTGTTAGTGGGTTTCTAGAGAGATATTGCTGTGGCCTTGAACTTACAACCATCTGGTGTAGTTTAATTCCATTCATATAACATTGTCTATCGGTCGCCTTGCACCCGTTGCTGGCCAACTCCTTAACAAGGCGTTGTTACCGTGATAAGGAGTTGGTCGTCTGCTAAAATTGAGCTTCTTTGTCAAGACTTTTCTGGTTCAGGCGCACTTTGTGTTCAGTGTGTTGCCGATAGATAGCCTATGCTCGTCTTTAATTTGTCTGGTCCCTCTACTTATTTTCAATCCATATCGCATAACAGATTAAAACCTCATTTAACCACTTTCTGCATCTAAAATTCAAGATTTAACGAACAAAATACATGGTAATCTATTTCATGTTCTAGGGTCCATATATCAAATAATTACTATGGGCTACGTTTTGAGATCGGAGGAAGTAATATTGAGCCTTTACTGCCTTAAATGGTTTCGGCCTCTTGCGAATGGATTCGGTTTTCTCTGACAATTCAAACACCAAAGATTACGTCATGACGTTGTTCTTTTGACTTACTGACAGAGAAATTTTAATCATGAATGTCTGTACTAATGAAATTTGGAATCGATTTATCACACTCCTTAAATGGTGATCTTACTAGGCTGTCCAGCAAATTAAACATTGTCTCGATGATTGATGCCATATTGTTTAATTGTGCTTCGTATTCCATACACAAGCCCATACCAGATATAAGGTTACCTGTTACACATCCACAAACAGCTAATACACCACCTATTGCAATTCCCGCGAGTTAAATTCCTGAATCAACAATCGTCCACCTTTCTTTCATCTTTTTATAATATGTAAGCCAATCTTCAAGTCATTTCATATCATTTATAAATTCAGATATTCTAGTTTTGTTTATAGCACTACATACTTTGTCTTCTAAAGTTGGGTATATATATATATATATATGTGTGTGTGTTGAATCTTGAATTGGGTTCATTTTGTTATTTTTTATGTAAAATTTACTATTAGTTTGTATGTTGTTTATTCGAGTTAGTGTATTAGGTTTTTTGACGAAATTGTAAATTTAAAATTGGGTTTGAATTGTGGTCAAGGTTGGAGGATTTGTAGTTTGAATTATTTTAATAAATTAAATTGCTAGCAATAAAACGAATTTGTCTTATAAAGAAAAAATATTTTAAAAATGTTTCATATGATCGATAATGATTTATCTAGTAGTGATTTGGTTTCAGAAGATTTTTCAGTGGAAATTATGAAAATTTATATGTATAGAGAAAATTTTTTAAAAAATCCTCTTGATTATGATTCTCATTAAGTTAATTAATGCACTAAAACATTCAGAAAAGATGATTGAAGCAAGAGAATCAAGAGAAACTATGCATATCTACTATCCATTGTCCCCTGAAATGTGGATTGATTGGATCAATGATGAAAAGTCTATTAATTCAGACAAAGATTTCATACGTGCTCTATTCATTTCAATATTTCCAATTTATGTTAGGATATTTAACTGATAAAGAAGAAATTAGTCAATGCTTTGAAGTTGCTATTGCTCAAGTTGGGACTCATTTAACCAAAGGATACTTAATATGGGGGACTTGTCTGATTTATGAAAAATCACTTTTTGAAGATGATAGTAGTAATGAACAAAAGGAACGAATATATAAATTATATTTAAGACAATTATATCTCTCTTTACAAAGTAATGATGAAACATTAAAAGAATTTCTTGGGTGGAATTAAGAGAATAAGGAATGGGAAAATCAAATCCAGCAATATATATATATATATATATATATATATATATATTGTTATGTAATTTATTATAGGGATTTTAGGGTTATGTTATTTAGTGTGTTACTTTTATATGTGGTGGGTTACAGGGTTTCGAAATTTGTTTGAATTAGCCTGCGGTTGCCCCGTAACGCCATACAAACTGATGCTAACTGCCACTTGGAACCCGTTGCTAGGCAACGTTGGTAATGTGTTCAAGTGGTGGATTGTCCGCAAAAATTGAGTATTATCGCTAGTACTGTAGTTGCTCGGACAACCATCGGGTTCACGAGCTGTCGATAGAAGACCTATGCTCGCTTAGCTCTGTCCCATGTGTAAGAAAATCCATGATCGAATGTGGAGAGATGGTTAGAAACCACGTTACCAGTGTTCCTATTAATACCTGTACGTAATTGCATTTAGGAAATAATTTAACTACAACTAATTTATTGAAATCGACATAACGAATAATCATCGTGAGTTAATGGGGTGGATTTGCTGCTCGGCGTCGAGCACGCTCTTTGCGTCCCGGCCGATGATTATTTGATTGAGTGGTGGACTGATCTGCTGGTTGAGGATTCTTCTGCGCCATCTGGGACGGGGCGAAGATGAGCGGGTAGGTGACTGCTTCCCCCTCCCGACAAACTGCTAAGGCGACTTCTAATCCTCGGATTTGAGTGCGCAGGCTCTGATTGAGCTGTCGCTCTTCCACCCAGCTCTTTTGTGCTGCGGTCAGCCTGTGATATAACGTCTTTACTTTTCTTGGATCCGACCAAGTTGCCTTGATCTGCTGTACCTCTTTAGTCATCTGGAGGATTTGCTGGAGGAGATCCGCATTTGCGTTCCGTGCGCGATCTAGTTCAGCTTGCAGAATTTGGTTGTTGGACATAACTACAATGACAAGATCGTTAAATTCTCTAATGGTTTACATAATTTGTATTTATAACTATCATAAACATAATCATTAAAACAGGTCTCCTCAGGCAAACGATTAAACGAAATGACAAGCCAGCAAATATTTATTAAAAAAAACGAAACTGAGTCACAATTGTGGTTAGTGTTTTCGGGATCGCTGTTTCCCGTGGCACGACTTCTTTGAGTCCTTCTGCGGGGTAACTACTGGGTAGGGGCGTCGGGTATCGCGGACTGGGCGAGGTGGGTAGGCTTCTGCAATCCGCCCGGCGAGGATGTCTTCCTCTACGTTGGCGAGATACATCCTCGCCTTGACCACTTGTAGATCCACCTGTTCCTGCACCCGTTCCCATTGGGTGAGGAGATTCCGCGCATTGATATATGTCTCCGCTGCAGGATATTGTTGTCCGGCGAGTCCACACGGGTCGCTGTTTAGGCCCAGTAACCTCCAAGTAGCGGGGTACGGCCACTGTTGTCGAATTTCCTGGAAGATTTCTGCTTTTGGGGGTGATTCCTTCCGACATTGCTCATCGGTTACTGGAGCGTCGATCCATTCGAGCGGCATATTCTTTTCTAAAAATGCATCAAGGTCAACTACTTGCGTATAGGGGTGAAAAGTAGTTTATTTAATTTGTTCGCTCAATTGTTGTGCTAGACTCACTAATGACTAGGTTGTTGCCATTGGGCTTATCCAAATTCAAACTTAACGAATCTAAATTTATTGCCTTTGATTTTGATTGTAACTTGTTGTGGACCTACGGGGGCTGTCTACCTATAAGTGTTAGGCGTGCTATATTTCGTTAACTATATCTTCTCATGACGTTCCTACGTATCTTTCTAAAGATTACCATGATCTTTAAGCGAAATCGACACACTAGTTGAGTTATGGGCCTTCAGGGTTTTAACAGTAGATCAGTTGTAGTCTAACAGCTTGGCATTGCATATAGTAATACACGGTTGTTAATTTGTTAATCGTCGTTAAAACAGGGACAACTTTGATGGTTATTACCTCAGACTTTCACTCTAGTAAATTAAGCATGGGAAACTGTGGGAGATCACCGTATGAGTTTGGGTTTCGAATAAAATCTATTTATGTCTACCTCTAGCTTACGCGGAATATTGACTATTGTAGGCATGTGGGTTTATTTAATTTTCGTCAAATCTACGAATGACCATTGAAATGTCGCTACAAATAATTTAGTGTTTACATGCGAACGGCGATGTTTGGATCTATGTCCGGTGTTTCTGTCGATTCAACCATTTAGTATTTACGAGCGAACGGCGATGGTTGAATCTATGTCCGGTGTTTATTTGATACTTGCCAGTGCATGGCGATAATGAAATTTCGTAGGTTTATCCGGTGTTTACATTTTTCTGATTTCAATTTCAGGGTTTATCGACTCACCCACCCACTGGAATTCAATTTCACAATTGTGTTGCAGCGATTTGGTAAGTTGGTATTTCGTTTGATTGGATATATTTTATCAACGCATTTAGGACAATTCTCACCTGACCCCACGGCGGACCTCGCATGCGGAACCACATCACCGGATTTCACCCGGCATCCTCTGGGATAGTTGGATTTAATTCATTGTCGTCGGTAAGCATAACTCTATGACTGTTCGATTTGTGTAATATTAATATAACATTTTGATTGTTTCTCTGATTCACCTGTTAACCTGAATTTTGGTCGTTTTTATTTGTGTAGATTTTATCTTAACCCATTTTTAAGTAACAACCTATTCTTTATGTTGGCTCCATGAATTTATATTTATTGATAAAAAAATTTGTTTTTTAAATCAATACATTTCATTACTTTTATTACTGTACGTTTTAATCTATAATTACTTTAATTTAATCCAATTATGTAAATTGTCATTACTCGAATCACTTATTATTACTTTAAACTGATAAATTACTTTGGGCGATAGACTACTTTATCTTAATAAATTACTTGAAAACCTTTAATTAATGAATCAAAACTATACTTCAATTTTATTCAAAGATTTACTTGATCTCTATCGAGCATTATTCTACTTTTATTTGAATCCATTTGAGGTTAATTTAGGAATTACTTGGTTTAACCTACGACTTTCTTTAGTTTCCTCAACGAATTAATTTACCGTTAATGAATTTACGTTAGTTAGTTTTATCCTACAAATTACAAAAAGAAATTCTGTTTATTACGTTAATTTTGCTGAATAATTAGTTTAATTAATGGGATTTGATAGGCTTATTCCTACTTAATACTCATTTTATTTTTAATAATTTATAATAACCTAATTTAATGAAATTGCTTAATTTTACTCAATATTTTAGTTTTAAATTATAATGATTTCATGAATTAATTAAATTTTTACTTTGTTTTTAATCAATAACTACTTTACTTAATTTAATTGAATCAATAAATTTAATGATTTTCTACTAATTTACCAGTAATATTAAGCTAAATTATTTCAGATATTAATTTAAATTAGCTATACCAACGATTTCAATTTAGTTTATTCCCGTATCTTTTCCCTTTAATAGGCCTTAAGCGCATATTGTGTTTATATTATATTTACTGAGTGCCCACTGGACTACTCGGTGTGATGATTTTGAGCCGTGTGTAATATAAATTTAGGTCGATTTTACAGAAATGAGAAACGAGGAAGCAGCCAGAGACTTCTTCCTTATTTCTCGTTTCAGCTATAGGGATAATATTGACGTTACGACCCCTGCGTTCCGCACGCTGAGTCTTCACGGGTACATATCATTGGCGATTTTCCACGCTCTTACACAAATCTGTACTATGTAGATTTTACTATCTTGCAATATGTGTTGGATGTGGGCCGGAAAAATTTCGACAGATTTAATTTTAGTTTATTTAAATATATAAAAACAATTTATTAATATTAATAATATTTATTAAACAAATAAACATAAATTACCCTCCATTTCAATCCATACATAAAAATTTCATAATATTGCATTAAATAACATAAAATAAAAAATACCTCTCCCCCCACGCCGACGTCCAAGCAGAGCTCTACCGAGGTTGCAAGGATGTGACGTGGAGAGAGGGTTCCAAAATAAACATTTCTCACCTAAAAGTAAGATTTGAAAAATAGTTTTTAAAATGGTTTTATAATTTCAAAAACGGTGTGTTTTAATGTGAAAATGGATCGGTATTTATACCTATTTTCTGTCCCTAACCTCGCATGTTAAATTTGATGCAGTAAAACAAAATTCGACCTTGTTATTTTCTAGTGAATTCTATTCTTTAATTTTATTATTTTTCAATTTATTTTAATAATTTTTTATTTAGAATTTTTATTGAATTATTACTAATTCAAATTTTTTGATTTAAGTTTCATTTTCATGAACTTTTATTAATTTTTTCAATTTCGTCGAATTTGTTGTGTTTTCTTCTTATGTTTGTGTTTGTATCGTGCGAATCTTGGTGCGTTTTGTTATTATTTTAATTTATTTTTATGTTTATTAATTTATATTTAATTCTCTTTTTTCTCATATTTGATAGGGTTTAATTGGTGTTTAATAGGTTTATTTAAATTTGCATGTTATATTTGCATGTGTGTTACTGATCCATTTAAACATTCCTCAAGGCCGTTTACGTTCTGGCCCAACATATGTTAGAATCTGAAGAACCCACCGGAGTTCAGTAAAAGAGTATCAGGATGGTCTGGAGCGATTACTGTGTTAGCTTACTTTTATGGTTTGGTGGGTTACTGGGTGTTGATGTTTAAAACTATATCGTTGTTACCCAGACAACCCCATATAAATGTGTTTCGATTACCACTCGGCACCTGTTGCTAGGTAACGTTGTAACTGTGTTCAAGCGGTTGGATCGTCCGCAAGAAGTGAGCATTATTGCTAATACTGTAACTGACCAAACGATCCGTGGGTCCAACGAGCTGCCGATAGAAGGCCTATGCTCGATTTCAATTTTTTAGGTCCCTTTATACCGTTAATTTCATCATTCGTTTCCATAATCTCCATGTAAACTTCTCATTCACGTATTCCAATGTTCTCATACTACTTCATGCGTCCTAACACTTATCAGATCCTCTAAATGACGTTTAAGCAACAACAAACATATATTTCATAAACGAAGCAACACATTTAGGTATGTCAATTACGTGCTGTTTGATGTTCGAGCGGCTCGGCGCTTAGCTCGTTCTTTACGCCCGGGCCGGTAGCCGCTAGACTTCGGCGTGATCTTCGGGCCTGCTGTTGCCTCTCTGTACGTCAGTTGAGCAGGAGCGAAGACGAGGGGATATGTCACTGCCGCTCCTTCTTGGTAGGCTGACACTGCCACCTTTAGCCCCTTTATCTGAGTCCTCAGGCTTTGATTTAATTGTTTTTCTTCTGACCAGCCCTTTTGCGCGGTGGTCAGCCTTTGATAAAGTTCTTTCACCTTGACCGGTTCTATCCACGTCGCTCGGAATCGTTGCGTTTCATTGGATAGCTGCAGTAGCTGAGCCCGGAGATTTTCGTTAGCTCTCCGTGCGTAGTCCAATTCACGTTGTAGTGTCCTTGCTGACTCCATATCTGTAAAGTAAATTTACTATGTAATATTACTCTGATTCAGTGTAATTAATGGGTTATAATCACAAATGATTTTGGTTCGCCGAGTGTGATTTTATTGATACTATGAGTTGAACAAGCACAGAAAAATTGACTAAGACAATCATTTTATTAAACTAAAAGTAGGTTCTATTATGTATTAACATCGAAGATTGTTATTTTCAGTCCTTCTATGATGCCAAAAAGGATTATACCTCACGCCTGTTCGAGCATAGAGATGCACCTGATGTTCCTCAGCAGTTTCCTCGTCCCTTCGTATTTTCCTATAGAGGCCCTTTTGCGGAAGAACTGTACCCAGGGGCTCCGATTTGACGTTCAATCGTTCGTCGTCTAGGTCGAAGGAGTTGTGCGGCGGGTGTAATCGTCCGTGCAGGCGATCCTGCCGGCTGCTATATCTTCATTCACATTAGCAAGGTATAGCCTGACCCTGGCTACTTGGAGGCCGGTCTAGCGCTGATGTTCCTCGATATGAGCGAGAAGGAACTCAGCATGTCCGCGAATTTCCCGGGCCGGAAAAAACTAGTCCTGCTAATAACCAACACCCAAAATCCAATGGAAGAGAATGTGGAATAGTAATTTATCGAGAATGAATTCACCATGTCGCCCTCACGATCGATAGAAGAAAAATTCTATTAGTGACCAATCAACAAATGAAACCGCCAATTCAGGTTCTCACTCGCCCGTGTGAAAGGAAAATCGGCAACTTCTATAAATAAGGACTCAAGTTACGGTAGACATCATTTCTTCATTACTATCGCAACTGAAATTATCGTCTAAACTGGTTTCAATGAATCAAAACAAATGCAATACAGAAACGACGGAAAGGGTCGGAATCTCCTCGAGGAAGAGTAAATTGATGCAAGGACAGAAACGAGGCCGTCAAGATGAATCCGAAAACTCCCGGATATGCTCCCACGAGAGAGTCCAGGCAGAAACTCCCTCGGCAGGTAAGGCCGATCTTAATAGAATATTTCCCAACGATTTGTTTGTTTAATATATATTCTTTCTATGTGATGGTAGTCAGTTAATTTTGAATTAGTTATTAATGTATTAATTTTATCTATAATAAGCTATTTAAGTTTTAGAATCATTTATTACGGTATTAACTCTATCTTTAAGTTGTTTAATTTAGTTTTAGAATTATTTATTATAGTTATGGTTTTACCTTTAGTCCCTTTCGAGGTAGAAGGAGTTAGTCGCCCACATAATTAATCACCCATAGCGTAACGAGTAAATTCGAATATATCTCCTCCTTACAGTGATAATCCCATAAGTTGCCCACAATAGGCTTACTGATTTTAACATAGTGACACAATAGAGGTTAATCATATCACTTAGTTAGTAATAGTTTATTTTTTGACAACGATATAAATTTGAATAAGAAGCCGTTGACCGAACGGTTAGTTATATATTAAAATTAATCAATTTACTATTAACGATAATATGTGGATCGAATGGACAATGGAGTGACATCAACCGCACAACACTGACGATCCCAAACAAGTTTGCGGGGAGGTACCGCCAGGCGTTATGGGATCGAGGGTACTCCATATCGACCTATGGTACCCCCCGAATGGCCAAACCGGAGCTCCGATAGTCGAGACGAGGACACGGAGCTGCCAAGCATCCTGATCCGACAAGCGGCGGAAGATGTGCTTCACCGATTCGAGCAGTTGGAACGACAATATAGACACCTAGCCAACCAGCAAAGAGAACGCCTGGCACGGATTAACAGGGATATCGCCAGTGGGCGTATTCCGAGTTCTTAATTTTGGAGATTAATTTTGTTGTTAGATAAAATAAATATGTTTTCTCACTTATGGATTCTGTTTTGTTTTTTTGGTGTTTTTGATATAGTATTTTCGGCCAAAAGGAGAAATTTTATCATAATATTCATCCGCGAAAGAGTAATAAGCTGTAAGGTTTAGATGAATTATCGCGGGAAATACTCATTCATTTAAGGATTGCTAAATGTTTAATATTGTGATTGACCGTATGCTTACTATTATTAAGGAAATTCAGCTATGTACGCCATTCAAGGAATTGGAGTGGAGTTTAAGAAACTTCGCCGGGGAAATGACAGCCTACACCAACAATGCCTTCAACTCAGTCGAGAACTCCAGCGGATCAAAGCTACATGGTCCGAACCATCCAGAGTGAAACGACTATACCAGAAGATTGATGCCGCTCAGAAAGGCTGGCAAGACGAGAGGACTCTAAACGAGGCTCAAAAGGTCCAAATCCGTGGGTTGTGGGTTGCCGTAGCAGCAAACCAGGAGGGAAGGGTAGTCACGTACCTTCTGGTATTCGCCCCGGAACAAGTAGCCCACCGGAATCAGACAAGCCCAGCGGAGCGACCAAGTCAACCGAAGTCCCGCACAAGGCCAGGAAGAGCCGAGGGAGCACGCCAAAAGCTGCAGAAACAGAATAAAAAAATAATTTGCCGGTTATGTGGATGGGATAACCTAAGGTAAGTGTGTTATATTGCAAATAAAAGTTTTACGTTTTAATTTGGTCAATTTATAAATAAAAATGTTAAAATTGAAAAGGGTCATATGTGTAATGTGAAACATGAAAGACATGAGGAAAGCAAGGGACCTAAACACGCAAGACGAGCACATACCTTCCATCGGTAGCTCGCTGAACCAGCTGTAGACCGGGTCTTAGCAGTTTTGGAAACAAAGCTCACCTTTGATGGTCTCAGAACCATTGGTTACAGTACCAACGTTGCTTAGTGACGGGTAACCAGTGGCAGACATACAGTATTGTATGATGGGGGTCAAGGTCATAGCCACCACAAACCCCACATTTTTCTTTTTTTTTGCTTTATAGTTGATAAAGATGAAGTTTGATAAAATATCAAAAATTTGCCCCGCTCCAACAGTTATGCCTACATCTCATCCTCACTCCCCCTTGGAGGTCAAGTACAGAGAATTGCTCCAGAAATACAAAAGGTTGAAAGGAAAGTGGTCTTCCCTGAGAAGACTCAAGAGTTATATAAGAAGATTTTCTGATTATCTCGCGCTCGCGATGACTTGATTATCGAAAACCGTTCGCAACGGATCACTAATGCAGGTCGAAGCGCTGCATTTCGGCAGATCTTTACCGAAAAAGAGCTGCAGGCGTGCTTGTCGGGAAGAGAACTGGCACAACGAATCAATATTATACTGGCTCACCATCTGCTAGGGACTTCGAACAATATATTAAGAGTTTCAAATGAACAATCAGGCACGAGCATTCTTCCGACCTCAAATTCTGGGCAAACACACCATTAACTTTCAAGGCATAAGCCCAACAAAAACAAACGTCGGAGGAAGAAACAGCGAGCTGAGAACGCTGCACTTCAAGCATCGCTGGAAGCAGCAAATGGAAGTAGCTCTGGGAATGACGGATACTCCATCACAATTCCCACCAAAATTCTTCACTCTTCCTCCTCTACTCAAACCAAGACGAGAGGTAGTGTATGCGTTGCTGGTATGTCAACCAGTTCAACCGGAATCGAGATCCGTCCAAATGCAAGTTTCCATTGGAAATCTTAATGTAAAGCTACCAACAAATATGAAACTATCAATCGAATCCGGAGCAGTTACACGCACGGTCGTGAAGATCTCATCACTCATAGTGTGGATTCGACTCATCAGCGAATATAGGATCCCGTAACTCCCAGGGATGACT
This sequence comes from Schmidtea mediterranea, assembly GCA_022537955.1. NCBI lineage: Eukaryota > Metazoa > Platyhelminthes > Tricladida > Dugesiidae > Schmidtea > Schmidtea mediterranea. The sequence continues at coordinate 31,762,846 of CM039681.1, forward strand.
CGTTCACAAACTTGATCACTGGCAGGGCATATCGAGGAGATATGCCTCAATTCCAACGAGTGCCAAAACGACGTTATTTTCCCGTCGATATGAACCCCGACAAGAACAAATTCAGGATTAACATACATAACATTTTTGTTCTAAAAAATGATCTATTAGGATACAGCTTTCGCAATTTTAGTAATATCTCGAGAACGGTTCGCAATAACCGATATTCTTTCTTTAGTTTTAGCGGTCATTTTTTTAAGTTCTTTGTATTTATTTTGTATTTATTTTAAATAAATATTTGAATAGTCAACGTTTTTTGTTTTGAATTTCACGAATCATCTTTGGAGTTAGATATTCGATTGTGTTAGACATTACCCCACTAACAAACCTAACGTCGAGACTGCATCAAGTGCAAGCAGTGTTCCTGGAAACATGGATTTGATACAGAGTTCCCTCGCGGATCACCATTTTAGATTAAACCGGGCATTGTTCTCAGCTAGAAAACTGGATCCATCAGTCTCAAAATCATCAGTCAAAGAAATTGTGGGACAGTGCCATCACAGTCGAACCATCACCTATAAAATGGTCAAAGGGGCATTTGAGTGTACGGGAAGTTTGACAAAGACTAGCAGTGGATGCAGCGCATTATCTTAACTCTGAATTTTTGAGCGTAATCGATTGTGGACCAATCCGATTCTGAATCTGGTGGATGTTGAAATCGGGAAATGAAATAGACGTTCGTGATAATCTTCGATCAATATTTCTTGAGCATGGTGTACCATTCGAAATACTCTTAGACAATAGTAGAACGTTCCACTTTAATGAAATTAGAACGCTGTGTGAGCTATTCTGTGTAAAGTTAGGTTAGATTCCGTCCCAGCAAATCTTAGATCACAACATGTTTTGCGATATCCACTTGAATTTCTAAGCAAATCTATTGCACAACCACTAACATCAATGTGTTGGGGTATTACGAAAAAGCACGGTAAAATCAATAAAACACCAACATGATAAAAATGCAACATTTATTAAAAAATTTACAAAAATTCGAAAGTAGTATTGATCGGGGGAAATTTGTATGGTTGAACGCCAAATTGAGAGACGAGTCCAGAAATAATTATAAAACTTTAGTGAGGGGTCCCTAGAAAATAATATAAGACAAAAAAAGAAATTAATTTTAAAAAATTAATTACTAATGGGAAGCCCGAGTCAATGGGAAGTCCGAGAGATGAGGAAAGCCCGAGAGATTAGGAAAACCCGAGAGATTAGGAAAACCCGACGTGTAGACGGAATAATATAAAAGGGTAAATTGGCCTAAACTGATCTATGGAGAGGTAATTATTTCCTAATTTGTAATTTAATAATGTAGCAAACGTTGTTGACAAATGTCAGCTAAGATGGTCTGTGGGAAGTAATTATTTTTAATAATTTAGTATGGCAGCAAAAGTTGTTGGCAATTGTCTGAAAACAGTCTGAGCAGGAGTATAAAAGGAAAAGAAAAAACACGAAATGGTCAATGGTCGAAGCAAACGAGTATTCTAATCAGGTAAGTAAAAGAGTCTAAACCCAAGTAAAGTCAAAAGTTATCTATTAGAAAAGGTGGTTATCCATTGGATAACCTACCTTCATGTAATCACATTTATTCGGTGGTTGAAAGGTGCAAATAAATCACAAATTGTAATTACAAAACATTATAAATTGGATTGAGTTGTAACTGTGTTAAAATGCAAATAAAATTATTCTGTGTTGGGTTTACTTATTTGATTCGAAAAGGACACGAGGAGTCAGAGGGAACCGACTTTCAATAATAATTACCCAACGCATGTATCGGATATCAGATTGGCCTCAGCAAATATTAATGAAGACAGAATGGAGAGTAGTTCTTTCGAAGAAAGCGATAACGAAAGTGAAAGTGAGTTCTCATCTTCAGATCTAAGAAGCACGAACCGAGATCTGATCAAATTCGAAATTCTCCAAACTGGTTGGAGGATTATGTTTGAGCTTGAGCGAAGTGAATGTGTAATTATTGAAAAGAATTTTGTTTTAATAATTAATCAGAATTTAATGAGCAGATTTTGAAATACAAATAAATCATTTAATAGTTTTATTTGTATGGAAAACAACAACTTTTAAAACCAAAATAAAAATGTAAAATAAATAAGACACAACACAAAATAATAACAAATAAATTGAAACATTACATATATGTGCTTGCTTATTGTTCGGTCTAAATTTATGTATTTGCAAAATAAGGATCCGGCTTACTTTTGCACACAACCCTAGAAACAAATTAAACTGTTTTTTTACAAAACCGTTTCTACGATTGGAAATCTCAAAGCTAAATCTATAAATTTACTTCTACGTTTCAACTGTTGTTGCCCTTTCAACACGCTCCTAGCATCGGTTTAGTACAAGTCTTATACAAAATATCCCTTTTATGTTTCCGATGCACTTAGGAAAAAAATACTATACGAGACCCCTAATCCGTACTGCAAGAACAATTGAGCCATCAAAATGTCGGAGTGGAGGGCAATTGCTAACTATAAAACAAACTCAAATGAAATAAAAGTTCAACTAATCAATATTTATTCATCATAAATCTGATTATCTACAAATAATCTCATTTGAAACCCGAGGAGCTGTAAAATAGAACGATGATGGTGATGACCTTCACCTTGACGATGACCTTGCTTGGTAAAGCTTCTGATAATCGACAACAGACCTGTGCAATCCAATTGCCTGCTCAAGAGATGTGTAGAAATTGGTAAAATCTTCATTTATTTTCGAATAAAACGATCCCAAAATATTGTTTGATAAATCACTGATTTGTATGAGCTGGATTCCGTTGCGTTTCACAAATGCGCATTTAATATCCAGCAATTTGATGACTTGCTTAAATCGATACTGATTTGTGTCGTACATTCCTCCTTTCCGCTTGCTGGTGATCAGACAATCATTGAATAAGAACACAGTCCGGTCATGGTAACTGATTTTATCCGAGCCATTGTGCGGCAATATCACTTGACAGAGATCGACATGGCATATCACATAGCGGAAATATTGAATTAAATGAAACTCTTTCGGTAAATCTGTAATTAATTTCGAAACTTTATCCAGATCTGTTGTTCTCGTGTCAAGGATGTTATCGAATGAAACCTCTGATAATTCATAGTATAGTGAGAGAGCATAACTGCGACTGATTCCATTGCTTTTCAGAGAATCATTCAACATTTTGATAAAATCTTCTCTGGTTAATCGATTGGATTTTTCATGGATTTGGCTGGTGTAAAATGTCATCAAAAACTGGAATATTATAGTGAGTTGTTCAAGATTTAATCCTAATATATCCTTTTCAAGATTCTGATTGAAATATGCCTGACTGAGATGATCCATTATTTTGATCACCCTTTGATACTCACCCTAAGATTATATAATAATAATAAATTATTATCCCACAATATTACTCTTATTAATGAATATTTTAAATATTCCTGAATAGTTTCAACAACTGTTTTCTTTTTCAAATCTAGTAAATTACAAAAAGCTCTGAAAGAATTAATTAAATTTAGATAATTTAATCAATAAATCTTACATGTGAATTGACAGGTTTTCCGGATCCGTCATATAGTCAGACATTCGGGATCTATTAAATCCGTTTTTCTTCATAAATAATTCAGCTAGATCTTTATCTTTATTTACTATTCCATTACTTTGAAAATAATCCACTCCGCACTCAGAATTAAAGTTAAATAGATCTATGCCCAACTTAATGTGTTGCCCGGACGTTGAAGACTGCCTAGAATTGTCGCTACTGTTTGATAATCTATCATTATTAACAGCAGATTTTTTCTGCTGTGAAGCTGTGAAATAAATCATTGAGGTATTGGTTTTCATATTATTAGTTAATTTATCTGTCTCGTTTGCACCACTAAAATAAAATAATATAAAATCAAAAACTTTCACTAAAATTACTCTTCTTTTATAGGATTTTCAAAATTTTTATTTTTACTTTTAATACCTGAACCTATTAACTTAAATCTGGTAGAAAATCTCCTTAAAAGTTGTTTAGGGGTGGATTCTGGTTTAAAAGTATCTTTTGAAGCTTTTTTATTGGGAACTTCATCAGAGAATACATCACTTTTTCTTTTTCTGAAATCTAATATATCTCTTGAATCCATATCCAAATATGCAGCTGACTGAATATCTATCATTTTTCCGATGGTAATTTTTGTTTTATTTAAAGATACTTAAATATGTCAACTGAATGCTGACTTGTTAGTTTTTCCACCAATCAAATTCTTAATATTTGAAATTCTATCTGTGTGCATTTTCGCCTAACCAATAAAAATGAAACCATTTTATTTATAAGTTTTCTGTGGCAACAGAAACGTGTTGTGCAAATTTATTTATTTGATGCTGGGAAGCATAGGGGTAGCCAGCTTTGATTATTGAATATTAAGTCATATTGACAAATCAATATTCTCGTAGAATGATTAATATTGTTACGTAATCGCATAAATTTGTTCAGTAAAATTTTCATAAATTTATGGATAAATATATGTCATTGAATTTATTAATAATGCTATGTTTTGACTTAATTTTTAATTTAATTTATAAACATTCAACAAAAATCTTATAAAAGGGATGGAAAATTTGGCTGTCAATCCTTAAGTTTTATTGTTGGCCAATCCTTCATTTTAATTGAATAATTTATTATTTTTAAAATTTTTGACAGGTTGATAATAATCATATTGACCAATATAATAAATTTACTAAATCAAATTTTCATGGGAAAATATTTGAAAGAAAAGAGAATATTCAGGATAAGAATGCAATCAGGGGGGGTATTTTTTATAAATATTTAAAAATAATTAACTAAATTTCATTAGACAACACTATACTTAGATGTCTGTATAAAGAAACATTCATACCTTGTAACGAATATTATTTTCAAACTTATTTTGCAACAACCAATATACCTTCTATTCCCTATATATTGTCCCCTGCGATTGGGTTACATAATATTAATCCATTAATACATTTTTTGATTAATGTTAGTTTCATATTTACAAAAATGGCCCCTCAATTGTAAATTTATCCCGAATATTCAAATTAAATATTATTGTTTTATTTTAAAACCTTTACTCTTAAAATTTGTTGACGAGAGTTATCATGATTCGAGTTCTTCATATTTCACTCATACACTTGTAAGTTTTGTAAAATAAAAAAAAATATCAACACATGTGTGCTCCGGGAGGTAAGATGCAAACGGAACAGCTTTCAGAATTTAAATCTATTTTCTGTTGCTTTCCGAAAACGTTTTGCATTATTTTAAAACTAAGACAAAAATTTTACGCCGATCAACAAATTTCCAATAGTAAATCTGTTCAAAATAAGAACTGCCCTACTCTGTGTTACAGAAAGAACAAACTGAAATGCCTATAAAATCATAATAAAAATTAAATTTTTGATTGAAAAATTGTATTGCTCAACGTTCAGAATTTATCTGTGATGTGTCATGGAATCTTACAATACTTTCATTACATCATTAGAGTTTTTTTTTGATAACGAAATGGACTGATAAAATGTATTACTTGATTTATAGTACTACTCAATTATGGAATAAAATTATTAATATTTAAAATAATATGAATTTAAAACTCAAAAAATAATATTTGAAATTAATGGCCATTAATACAAAACAGGGGCAAAGAGGCCCTCTGTGGAAACATTTTAAATATTATGAAATGTGTTTAAAAAGGAAAGAAATGCAAAGCAAAGAGATTTTGGAAACTGAATGAAATAATGAAGCTCATATTTAATGATTTGAAAGAATTTAGTGCAAAATGTCGTTGTGGCCTTTGGACAACCTATCATATCTAAATAAATTTATGGAATCGGAAAAAGTTGGATACTTTGGAAAATAGTTCGGTAAATTTCTGCAAGTTTATGATAAAGTCTTTGTTAAACATCATATATATTGCAGTGAAACTTCGGTTGTTTGTTTCTTATTTTTATTCCCCGAAACTTGCCCATTCCCTTTTGTGTTAGATTGGTGAATTTTGTAAGGATACTAAAAGTAATTATCTCATTTTATCAAAAGAATTTAACTCGCATTGTATTGAGGATATTCGAGTCTTATTAAGAAGGGGCAAAATCCTTGGATCTTTTGCTGAGGCGTACAAAATATTTTTATTAAATTTTTACTTAAATCTTTGAACGTTTTCAAAGTCATCCTATTTTTATTGACATTTCTTTTTTTCAGGTTTTATGCTGTAGTAGCAGAAAGGTCGGTAGAATTTTTTCGCTTGTTAATTGACATTATTGCATCTCTACTGAAAATGCCACTGGGGAGATGTAATTCACTCATTAATATTATATAGTTACAATCCAAGAGGGTTATGTCAAATTTGAGGCCCTGGTGAAATTTTATTTGCAACTCTCTGTAAACAATCTCTCAATATTGAGCAATAATTTAAAATTATATATCTACTGAAGGTAAAACAACAGCTAATCCTTTCCTTAGCCCATCAATGCGAAGAAAGTTTGTTATGGTCGTGCGCTACAAGCTGGAAATTATCTAGCAAAAGCAAAATCTAATAACATTTTATGTAACACAAAACACTCGTTTTTGGATTGGTATCGTGACGTGCATAGAAATACGGAGCGAGTTAGCTCGCTAAAATCGCTTAAAGGGTTACTTTTTCAAACATCATTTAGAAATGGGAAGGACAGCCCTTCTGGTGTTTGCTGGGCAATTGCACAACTTTGCCGCGCCACAAAAGGTGGCACTAAGCGCAATTTAAAAAGAATAAATTTCAATTATTTTTTGAAAAATGTCAAATTTTTTACCCACAAAGCCGCCATTTATTAATTCAAATTCTAGCGAATGAAAAGAGAGTTTGTGTGTATTATCGATTTCTTTGCCAGTTTCATGACAGCTTTCAGATTTCCTATCAATTAAAAAAAATCAATATATCCACTGGATTAATATTTGCATTTATATCTTAGTTTGTATTTACTGAAAATTTCCTACAACTTCCAGTTTATTTATATTAAATTACTTCAATGAATAATTTGAACAAGGTAAATAAAGTTTTATATTTGTGATTATTAATTCGATATTAATTTGCAAAAACGTTAGAATTAGAATTTATCATTAAGAAAATTCTCCATTTTAAAAATCGAGGCATTTACTTCAGATATCTAGCAGTTAATCTCGTCGCTACGCAAATATGGGTTTTTATCATTGATAATTCGGATAAATAGATTAACAGCAGAATTGAAGAAAGATATTAAAAGATACTTTGAGATTCAGAATTATTAACAGCGTAATATTCAAGTGCATTGCATCATTGGAAAAATACTCTAGAAGCCATTAATTAATATTCGACTACTGATTTGCATATTGTAAACAAATAGCAAAGTAATCACTAAGGGAATCTATTAATATAACTGTTGAGATAATTGCATAATGAATTAGAATTGATAGTAAATTCCAAATTTTATTGAAAATTTTATTTTCGTTATCAGAGCTTAAATAGAAATTCATGTTTTATAAATCGTATCAAAGTCGATAATAAATCAAATTTACTTCAAAGAAATGCCGTTGGTAACTGTCTTTGTCTGGGAAGTGCACATCAATTCTGTGCATCGTTTGTTATCATTTGTATCAATAATTGTGTGTAAAAAATATTTTTCTACTTATTTTGCACCAGGAAAATTAGCACGTTTTGTACAAGGACACTGCATGCCGGCTTGATGGCGAAGAAATGATTGCCAAAATGTTTCTGCCTATGCTCTGGAGTATGCAATGAAATGTGACTCACTCGCACACGCAGTCTGCGTACGCGACATTTGACGTTGTCCCTTTGTTAGTGGGCTTTGTCAATTGGATACCCGGTTAGTTGGCAACTTCTCTATTCCATGCACTTTTCGCTGGTTGGAATTATTGCAACAAGGGATTTGTTAATTCTTTTATTATTATTATTATTATTATTATTATTATTATTATTATTATTATTATTATTATTATTATTATTATTATTATTATTATTATTATTATTATTATTATTATTATTATTATTATTATTATTATTATTATTATTATTATTATTATTATTATTATTATTATTATTATTATTATTATTATTATTATTATTATTATTATTATTATTATTATTATTATTATTATTATTATTATTATTATTATTATTATTATTATTATTATTATTATTATTATTATTATTATTATTATTATTATTATTATTATTATTATTATTATTATTATTATTATTATTATTATTATTATTATTATTATTATTATTATTATTATTATTATTATTATTATTATTACGATTTTAAGATAGATTACTTATTTCATTCGACAGCAATTAATTCCGTCAATCTTTTTCACTTATTTTACTGATTTTTTTATTTGTTGGCATTTTTAGAATCTTTTTTTAAAATGTTTAATTGCCTGATTTGATATATGAGATGGAAATAAAAGCTTTTATAATTTATTATAAATATCAGGTAGAGTAAAATAGAATCGGTAAACAAAAATAATTTATTAATTTGTAATTTATAAATATGTAGATTTATTGTTAAAATCTACAATAACATTTTCTAAAAGACTTGGTAAAGGTGTCTAAATTTTATTCTTCCAAGTAAAATGATTTAGAACTCAATAATAATCATTTTTAAATATGTTCCTCTTTACTTTCTTTATACAAGATTAATACAAATTAAAGAAGAATATGGCAAGGAATAAAAAATAGATTTCAGACAACAGAAAAAAATCGATGGAGTTCAATTCCCATAACCCTCATTTTCTTGATAGGAGCTTGGCAGCTGCTTACAAGAAACTGTTAAGCGCTTCCTATTTCAATGAAATCTTTTTTTCAAATTGTTTGTAAAACAAATCATAGGTAGCATTCGCAAGCAAGATTTTGAAATTTCCCTCCAAGATATTTTTTAATTATGCTTTATTAATCTGGTATGTATTTTACAAAGGGATAGGGTTAAAGTAAAATAAAAAGAAGTGACAGTGACACAGACTGGTCATTGGCTTGTAGTTTCAAATACATAAACAATTTCCCGAGGCTCTACTTATGGCAAGATAAAGCATAAAACATAGTTTAGACAATATTTTACTGTTTTCCTCATTAATGAGTATCAGATTATTAATTTAAACTGAAAACGACATCTCATTTGAGAATTTGTGACACTGATGTGTATAGAAGCCGTTAACATCAACATTAAACTGAGAGCTTACAAAGCCGGGTTAACCACACACCATTATAAATGTTGGGTTCATTTCACATTTTCTCCTTGGCTCTCTTAGGTTATAAGTTATTGAAAAGTATAACTTTTATAAACAGAAAATTATTGTTTTTCTGGAGTTGTTTTTCAGAGAATTCACTGAAATTATGCCTCTTTATTTATTTGTTAAACGAGGATTAATAAATATCTTTACTCATTTTTATAAATTGTTATTAATATCCAACATGTTTTAAATAATCGTAGGATGTTTAATTCTCTTGAGTTCACTTCAAGAATGGATGTTTAAGCGATGTATATATTACAGATTTTTTAGATTTTCGAAGACCTAACTAAAACTGCGATTCTTAAATTCGAATAATCTTTAAACTCTGAGCCACTCTGTCTCTTTTGTGAAATGGGTTTTTAATAATATGTAGTCCAAACTGCTCAATCAACCATGCAGTAGAATGAAATGCAGCTGAAACTGAATTGGAAACGAAATGATTTAAATTAGATATATTAATCAACTAGGTGAAAATATGAGACAAACAATAAGAAACAAGAAAAAAATTGTTAATAAAAAGTCACGAACTAAAATCAACTGACAATCATGGGAGTCCCATGCGGGGTGGGCACTTGGACCTCTTCGATTGATTGAAAATAGTCAAATAATGTTACTTTTATTTTAAATCACTCTGTGTTAGATAAAAAAAATAGAGAGACAGAACGTTGGCCAGCCTGCAGCAACATCCTTGCCAGGTTGGCGACACGCCGGTGTGACGTGAGCGTCATTGCTAGGGCCGATCGTTCTTTCCCTACTGTCTGATGAAGTGCCGCGTCCCGTAAACTCCTCGCGTCATATTGTATTTACCTAAGCAAATACTCCTGTAACCTTTACATATATAAACTTATGTATTGAGCCGTGAGTATTACTAAAACTTACCATATAATAACGATATTAAATGATCTCCTTAATGTCAACCGTAAAAGCGAAAATTGATCGACGGGCGTGAGACCTTCTGATATCAAAATCCTGGTCAATTACATCTTACACGCACGTCGCCGCCAAAAAAGGAGGTCCTCTGTCCCAAATATTCCTCTTCTGTATGAGATAAGATGGACAAGGATGTATAAAAGTGTTCGGATTTTTTTCTAGTAAATTTGAAGATATTTATTGTCAACTGGAAGAATTTTCATTGCATACAAATGGAAATACACGACAGGCTGCACATAAGTTCATCAAAGTCCAGCACGTTTTTATTTTGTCTCAATATTATTTCGCAGTACTCTGCCATACTGAAACCAGTTACTCAGGCTCTTCAAGCTGTTCAAGTTGATCTTCTAGAAGTCCAACTACTAGTTCAAAATCTGCACAGGGTAGTAAAACTTCACCGAGAAGATTCCGATAACTATTTCAGGGATATTTTTGAAAAAACAGTACAACTCAGAGAGAAAGTGGATATTGAGCTGATTATCCCAAGACAGAGTGGAAGACAAAAGCATCGAAGTAATCTGGGAACCATAAGTGTTGAAGAGTACTTCAGACAACCATTTTACATTAAATACTTAGATTCTCTAATTAACTAAATGGACAGTCGATTTTGCGAAACCAACAGTGCACAATTTGACTTAGAAATGCTACATCCTTCGAAATTGTGCAAACTGAATCGTCAGCAGTTTAAGGATTTAATGTCTACTATAATTCAGGGTTACCACATTTATAATTTTGAAACTGAAGCCTTGAGTTGGTTTGGTTTTTAGAAAGCGCGAGAATACAAAAGTAGCCAAGATTTCATCGATTTGTTACCGTTTACAAAGTTTTATCCGAGTGTCAGGTATACCTTACTAGTTTTGCTAACATTACCAGCAACAACATGTACGGTGGAGCGATAGTTCAGCGCATTATGTCGCATAAAAACATGGCTTAGATGTACAATGTCAGATGAACGTCTGTCTGGATTGTGCATGTTAAGCGTACACAGAGACAAAGTGAATTGCAACAAAAAATACTTTATGGACAAAATTGTAGATATGTTTGGTTAACGATAACAGACGACTCCAGTTCTTGTTTAAAGAATAAATTTTATTTTAAATTTATGTTGTGATATTTTTTGTTATGTGCATATATTGTGTTTATAAAAAATTTGTTGCTACAATATACCCTTCATTACTACAGTATCCTGTACGTTCGTTCACCATAAAATACGCTACACCAAATTAAAAGTATATTAAAACATTACTAAAAAATTTGCCCCCTCGCCTAGAAACCTTTCTTCATATAACTTAAAACTGATGATAAAAGTCAATTAGGAACATAAACTGAAAGTAAAGCAATTAAGAGAGCATTAGCAAAATTACATCCAATAAATAAAAGTAACAAAACAATTTTAATCACAAATTATGATTGAAGAAAACAAAACCATTGACAAAAGAGTTTAAAACAACAACACAAGTCAATGGCAGGAAAATTATGGCTTGGAGGTTGCAGTACGCAGGGTGTGCAAATAAATTATAAGGACATTTTAAAAAAATTAAAAAAGGAAATATAAAATTTATGAAAAAACTATCGCACTGAATATACCGAATTTTCTGAATTTTTAGTTTATTGGTTTTTGTACCTCAAGATGACAGTTAATCGTAAATATATCGTAAAACAAACGTTTGAATGGCGATTTCGTTTAATAAAATCTTTGCCAAGCATATTTAATTATATATTTTTAAAAAATAATTATCCTAATTGCTATTTGAAAGTTATTCAAATCAAGGACTCCAATTTTTTATTACTATTTATAAAAGTTCTTGATATTTATTTCAGCGTGGCCCATCTTGTGTAGGCCGTTTGTTAAAGTTTTGGAAACTAGCGAGTTGGTTGTTGACTGTCAGTTTTTGTCAACATTGTAGGCAAAATCACTTTTTGTAGTTGAATATCTGACATTTACCGCATAATGACAAAATATGAAAATTTTTAAATGAAGCTAAAGACAAAGAACTATGTGCAGGGTAATTCAATAGTTTATAAATCTAAAATAAAATGCAAAAATTAAATCAAGTGTAAAAATTAATTTAAAAAATTAAAAAACGAAAAATTAATATTTTTCGTGGGGAAATCGATATGAGTAAGTCACAAATGTCGAAACAATTACGAATACAAAATTAATTCAGAGCCCCTTGAATGATTTATTTAGAAAATACAAATAAATTTAATTGCCAGAAATTCCAGTTCTTACAGGTTTTGAGAAAGAACGGGTAGATAATTCAATTTAGAATCAAATGACAAAGAGAAACACCCTATAAAAAGAAATCTACTCTTATTGCCAAAGATTGTCAAAGAGGTAAAGATTTGAATAATAAGCGAAGTGTTTGAAGAAAACAAGGAAGTTTCTATTTTTCTATATTTATAGTTGAGTTCTCCAATAAAGTTACCCGCTCTTAGTATCAAGAAAAGTTGATTGTAAAACTGAAAGATTGCGAAATTCGATAAAAAGAAAAGACCATTGATATATTGAAATACATTGAAAAGACTTACGCAAAGTCAGTACGTTAGATACATACGTCCATAATCTACATTAAAGTAGTCATTGTATTAAGTAGGGGGTTCAGTTCATTAATCGTTGATTTATATTTTTTACACGGTGCAAAGGTTACGTCAACCATTCCCTATTTTCTGTATGTATTTTATGATCTGTGGGAATATAAAATGCATGAGATTAATGGCTGCACTACAATTGTCTAATGTGCTCAAATTTTCTGTTATTTGCGGAGGGTGAAATCCCAGATCTCGCTAACAGTACCTAGAAGTTCATGTTTAAATGTTACAAGATGAGTTTTTTCCTGCAAACTATAATCATGAAACTGCTTGAGATAAAATGGGGCATGGGTAACGTTTGAGTTTCAGGATATGGGAATTTATGCTTGTATGAAGTAAGATACTTGGTATACCCAAATTGTAGAACAAAAATGTCTATAACTTAATTTTTCACTGAGAAAATTGGCACAAAACTAAAAAAGAGTTTTGACGCTAGAGAATAGTTTTTTCATTTTAGCACTTCACACCACCGAGGGTGTCTTAATTTTTACACTGTGCAAAGGTCATTAGTCGTGTGAGCTTCTACCTAGAATCGAATAAAAATCCTTGTCATTGTTGTCAAGCAATTAAAACCCCTTTACATTTAGAAGTTGAGCCTCTGACCTTTTGCAATGTCAAAATGTCAAATCCTACATAGAAAAGGGCTGATTTTTTATACGAAAACAAAATGACTTACGATTTCAAATTATAATTGAAAAAGGAATTATTAACGGCTTGACTGTTCCCGAATTTCTCATAGCAAGTTGATCGGAATTTGGGAACGGAATGTTTCCGTTGAACCCAAGCCGAATCAATCAGATCACAGGAATATTTCCGTTGGAAATGATCGAAGTCATCTAAAGGTCCAGGAGGTTGAAGATAAAGGTGATTTCTGTCTCGCAATTCATATCGAAGTTTATATTCGGGAATCCCGTCAAAACTCGTCTCTCCAATATCGCAGAAATGTTTCGTAAGGTTATCATTAATTAATTCTAATCGTTTCAGTTGATTTTCGAGGGAGGTTTTTGAGTCCTTGATGCCAGAATTGTGATTGCTGAAGGGACACGGTGAAGAATAATCCAAAAAGTCCTCCTTCAAGCAAGAATCATTTCCAACCGAAGAAGAGCGTTGATTATTTTTCTGATGAGGTCGCTTGATTTTCGAGATAATTTTCTTTGACATTTCTCAATGAACGGTAAGCAAATTTCTGATACTATTTATGCGTGGCAAATATAAATAAATGATGAAAAATGGAATGTTTACACTGGAACACTTGTTGGCAATTTTATAAATATTTATCTATCAATGCGACGTTTTCCAGAGTTGGCAATTCGTATTTTTCAGTGCAACTTTCATCTGTTGATGGCTATGGCGAGGCGTAAAATGTTTGCGTTGGTCAGAGTTGACCAATTGCCTTCTATTTATTCAATTACTAACACGCAACATTATTTATAATAATATTTTGTTTTCCTTAAAAACAGCACAAACTTTATTTATTGATTTTCTTTCTGATTTGTCGTGTTTTTGTGTAAAATATCACCGAAAAATATTAATATTTATTGACCAATAGAAATTTAGTAAAACATTCGGCGGTGAAATCATTTTATTTGAATTTTAAAAATATAAATATCTATTTTTTAATATTTTCTGGAAATTTTTAATATCATCGCTAGGACAACATAAATGTTGCATTTTTCAATAAAAAGTTGCACCAACGAAATATTGTATAAATATCAAAATAAAAACCTTAACTTCATTGATGTTATTAAGGTTGATAATAAGTTGCCCTAATCATCACAAAGAGGATTAACACAACTTCAAACTTTTTAATATTCATTTTTCATGTCATGTTTTGCAGTAGAAAACTCAAAAGTTCTTACATTTAAACAAGTTTACTTGTGTTTGGTTTTTGTAGAAAGTCGGTGCTTAGGTCTGACTCCTTGGTGTCCTTATTTAATCAATTCAATTAACCAAATAAAATAAAATTTATTTCCAATCTATATATCACAATTACACTTGAAACTTTATTCGCAACCTTCACAAAAATAGATTTATTTCACAATACTTTACTCTGCACAAATTAACGATAAATCAATACGTCGGGACACGTCTTCCAAAGAAAGATGTTCCTGTCTAGTGCGCGAGAATTTAATTTGTTTGGCTGATTGATATCCCTTCTGAGATTATTACCTTCTTTGCTAAACTCTTAAAAATATTATCTTCGACCAACTGGCAATTTTGTTGATTTCCTTTCTCCTTTTATACATCTCGTAATTAAGTTATTTGTAAATCAAATTGGTTTTGGCATTTTTGACATGTCCCTTTCTAAAACTGAATTGGATACTTCAGGGCTCCCGGGGTTTCCATTTATTTACCACAATTACATTGGTGGCGGGTTCCACTTTTATCCCAGATTTCCTTCGTCACCCAATTTCGTTTTCCGTAATTATATAATTTTGTTTACGGGTTTTCTGTTGGCTCGGACTTCCCATTAACCAATTAATTTTTAACTAATTTCATTTTTTAAAAATATTTCCTTCTGGGAACCCCATATCGATTTAATTTTATTATATTTGGATTCGTCTCGTCATTTAGCATCTGCCCATACCCGTTTCCCGCTAAATATTTATTTTTAAATTTTTAATTAATTTTTCACTTTTAATTATTATCAATGTTTTTAATAATTTTCCTTTTGCCTTTGTGAATTTTGTTAATCCCAACACTTGCATCACCACTTATCCTTACATAGGCTATAATAACAATAAATAATTTATGGATTATAAATTATCAAATAATACTCTACAAGAGCGTTTCTCAAAATATGCTCCGTGGAGCCCTTGGGCTCTCCGAATCTCATAATCAAATTTGAAAAGAAATTATAAATTCAAATCCTCTAATAATTAATATATGATTTGAGTTTCAGGTTTTACATCAACACATCAGTAGAAAGGTAAGGGGTCTTGGGTGTAAGGTGGTCGGGCTCAACTTCCCTGTATTACTACTACTAACGACAACCTAATATATTTATCTTTTGGACATTACTTTTAAATATTATATCACCATCGACCAACCTTATCAAATCTGTGTCTTTCAAATAACTAGAGCAATGAAGAGAAGCACCTTCCAACAAAGCCGCTTTTTTCACTAACCAAAAAAAATAAATGGATCCTTACGATACAATTTCGCTACAAAATTGAAAGCTTTTTTTTGACTCTTAAGAGAATAGTTCTGTCACCCAACCTTTGTTATCATGCTCCTTACTTTTAATATGTTTCAAGTATGCAAAACTCATCATTTAAAATGTTATTATAATTGAGCTCCTTTTTAGGGGTACAAAAGTTTTCCACCGGGTCACAAAACTTACGGAAATATAAATTTTCACCATGTCATAAGCATGAAAAATCTCGGGTAATGGTACAAATGTCAACAGTTTCATTTCCAGTGCCATCCGCTCTGTCAGTTTGTCCTACAAGGCAACCTCAGATGACCTTGATATTTGTTTATAATACTGTTTTTAAATTTACCAGCCACATTTAAAATTTGTTACATTTGCGGGAATTATGACGTAATTATAAATATAACCTTTGGGCGAATATTTAAACAAACTTATTATCACAATTAAAAAAAATAGTGAAAAATCGGAAAATCGTCAGTCAAAAAGTTTCACTAACAAATGAATGAATAGACAGAAAAATTCGTATTCAAGTTTCAACATGAAAATTACAGGCAGACATTCTACAGTTCTCATGATTAGCGTTTTATATTTTTGTGTGATTTGCATTTTATTGCTGCAAGCATGGACATAAACATTTTGACTTCGAGAGCTCCAGTTCGTCAAGACTGAAAAAAGTTACAAAAATAAGACGTAAAACATTTCATAAAAAATTATGTCAATTGCTTGCGGTGGCAGAACTATTAGAAATAGTTTTGTTGAAAAAGGACAAGAATTTGAATATTCAAACAATTTGTTGATTCTTAATAATAATAACAATAGTTATAAATATAAACAAAAAATTAGAATTTTCGACTAAAAATTTATTTAAAAACAATAATTTATTAATAATTCAAATTTGTTTAATAACTTTTCATTAATTTTTTGATATCTGACAAAAATGTCTTTAATCTTTTTCCTTATATTTAATGCATAATAAATTTTTAACAATTTTTAACGGGCCCACGTTTAAAGCCAAATATGAAAATTTCACTGCCCCTCCCAATCTTATAATTTGAGTTATATTTTAAATACTTCATATTGACAACATTGATTAACATTAAAGGTTTTGTGCAAAGGATAAATTATTTTTTTCCCGAAATTTATTACACTTTCAATTAAATTTTTACAATTCAAAATTTGCTAATTTACAATTTTAAAATTTGTAACAAATAAAATTATTAATAGTGTTAAAATAATAGCAATATATTGGCATACCAAAACAGTTTTTTCCCAACCTTTTGCAGTAGTAAAAATATTTTTTTCCTTAATCGAACAAATAATCGGAAAAAAATTCATGCTCTGCATAACGCTCTACATACTCCCAAGAAGTGCACCACGTACCCCTACGGGGTACATAGACTCCCAGTTACTAATCACTGAGCTAGGGGGTAACATAAGGGGAATCTGCTTCCTCCCCAAAAAAATAAAATTATTTGACACATTAACTTGTGTAAAATATTTTTTTCTATTTTTCCGGGTGAACTTTTAACATTGCTCAATTTTGCGCCTCCCCCGAGCTAAAATACTGGCTACGTAACTGCCAGAACTACTATTATAAGTTGGTGCATCTGTGAACAAAACAGTGAAGTCAGGTTATTAAACTCTGATCTTCAAATATATTGCACTAGAAAAGTCATAAACGATAAGTCATTCATCGTAAACACAGATGATACACCTATCCAAATTGAAATTGCAATGGACAGATAATTTGTGGTTAGAAAGTAAACGCATTAAAGTTAGATTAAAATTTTGTACTCATTTATCAGTTGATGAATGCAGATATAACCGGCTCTATTTTCTCTTTATCATGTGGATGTAACTGCATGTCACTAAAAAGTACGTGTACATCAATCCGGCAGTGTACTCAATTATCTGATGGAAATTGTGTAAGTTTAGGTCAGCTACAAATTTCAGTTATATTTATATTAATAAATCAGGAGAGTTTTATTTTCAGTTGTAAGAATCGTGAATGCGTTTTTTCTTTTTTGAATAGGATTAAAATTATTTTTGGTTTTTATTAAGTTTGTTAGGGTGTCCTAATAATTGTTAATAAACTTATCATATTCCCAAATTGAACCTTGAGCTTTCCAAAGATGAAATCTCATGAAAATGCAAAAATGAGTTGACATGTGAACTCTTGTCAGGTTTTGGATCAAGTGTTTAAAATGAAGTGTTTAAAGAAAAATATAAATTTATTTTGGTAATTTAAATCAAAATATTACAATTTTTAAAATTGAACAAGTCGAGTCATCAAAATACCAAAATGAAATATTATTACATGCATATCAATGAAACATTTTGTTCATTAAAATTAATTAACATTAATTAAACATTGCAATAGGGTATTATCATGTTATTATAAGTGAAATTTCCTGTATAAGAATCCTGTTCCTTTCAAAGTGGGGGGGGGGGCAGTGTCTGCTAAAGCTAATTTTAATAATGAATTTATTTCGGCGGGTAAAATTTGATTGGTCCATTGTCGAGGGAGAAGTGCAAATCAATATTGCTAGATTCACTCACTTGAATCTCGATATCAGATCGACCAAATGTTTCCAATCAATTTCTACTTGTTTCATTTCCAGGCTTGCAAATGCACATTTCAATTTATGCGTGATGTTTACTTGTAAATTCAGCCAGTTTAGTGGTGAATTTCTATAAATTTATTGGCAATTCACTTATCTTAGAGATTTTCATAAAGGATATGACATCATGTGAATTAATTGGTTGGTTTTCCAGATTTCCGTAATGCTGCAATGCCTAGTTCCATATTAGAGATACTCTCTTTAGACCAGTTGTTACAAGCCTGTGGAGCGTGAGAAGTTTCTAAACGTTTGATGTAAATTATCGCCTGTGACAAACTAGCGAATGCCTCGTTGAATTTTGAGGCCTAAACTCTTTACATTTGTATTAAACACATTTTACTTATCAGCAATTGCATTATAGTAATAAACTGGCCGATACGTTCAAGTGTATCCATATTATGAGTACGAACGTTAATGGTGTAATTACATTAGTCAGTAACTAAACCATATAACATTTTTCAAGGGGATACAAGAACCTATTTTAAGGGAGTGGCAATGAATTAAACAATTAAAAATCACTGTTATGTTTACGGATTTTATTTTTATATTTGCATAGGTTATGTATTGAGTTTTATTTGAGAACTTGTTGATTTCTACAACACTCTGAAGTCCTTGTAAAATATAAAAGACAATTTGCAATAAAAATATAACATCAACCAAAAAAGGCTACAAGAATAATTACCTTAAACCGACTTTTCGTTTTCTTTTTAATAAAGCAACCCAACAAATAGTAAATTTTCTTTTCTAGAACTAATAAAGAATTTAAAAATTAATTTTTATATGGCTTCTACTAATAAATATTCCATGGCAAACTTTTCTCGACCAAACCGATAAAGCTTCGATCCTTTTAAAAACTCGATACTTTTGTTAATAATAATTGACAAATTTACCCAAGTTTTTCTCTACCTTATATACACTTGCGACATCATTCATTTTCTCTTAGAAAATAAATATCTATGACCTTCCAAATTTTATATATCTCTAAATCCAATAACATAAATATTTGTTATTCTGTCTCATTTTGACAAGTCACTATCATCAAACTCGGCAATTTTGTTTTTCAAATGCAATAATTGATTTTTAATTAATTAGTTTGTATTTTCGCTTTTACGTAGTCTATGGGCCTTTCGATTTTTAATTAATTAGATTTTATTTTTGAATTACTTTAAACTAATTATAGGTTTATTGTGTGATTCAATTTGATTTTATAAAAAATTTGAGAGACTAAGGATATTTTTTGTATAATAATTTGTGAATATATCAGTTGAATATGTAACTTCTGATGAAATATTTAAACAAAGCTCTGCAAAGTTTTGTTATTTTTGGAATAAATTTAAATAAATTAACATTTGTTATTACATCAACTTTTAAGGAAAAGATTCCTAAACATTTTTTCCATCCTATTCTGAGTTCATAGTTCAGAAAAACTTTTAAGCCAAAAAACCAAATTGTACAACTTAAAATTCTTAAAGCCCAACATAAATCTTGCACTATGGGGACACAAAAACCTATGACCTTTATAAAAATATTTTAGTAGACACAAAAATATTATAAACCATTTCCAAATTGAAACTACTATGAGCAGTCAATTTATTAATCAAATTCACATCAAAATATATTAAAACTCAACTGGATTAGAATTTGTGCTCATTTATCAATTGATACATGAAGATATAACCGAATGTATATCCGACAGTGAACACAATTATATGCTTATAGCAGATTGAATATGGAAATGATATATATGCTTATATATAACAACTTTTGTGATTTTATATCTTTTAATGCAAAAATAGAAATTGAAATATTTTCAAGGATTTTAATTATAAGTTGAAGCCATTCTGATCCTGTTTCCTAGAAGAAATTTTCTTAATCTCTGGTACTAATTTAAAAGTGCGTAATTTTAATTCATCTTCCAAATGTAACTCTTATTTGCTATTTTAATGAAGCTTTAATTTTTATTAAAAATTAAATATAGATTCACAGCGATTAGTGGAACCATTTTAGAATCTTTTGCAAAATAAAATATTATAAATTCCAATTAATGGTGGGAAATGTAGTTGCTTTCAAAAGTTCTAACACGTCTTTCAATCGTCCGACGATGCTTCAGGATAATTTTATTCGTGGAATTTTTCAATTTTTTATGCGTAACTTTTCATCAAAAATAAAATTTTGTAATAAAAATTAAAAATGAGGTTTTAATTTTCAATTTGACCCTTGAAAAACGAAGGATGTTAAAAAATCGTGATATTTATGGAAAAAATATTATGAAATTTTTTAATCACCTTTGATCGTAAAAGAATTTAAAAATAAATTATATAATTTGTGAGGTAATCGAATTTGATTAATGAAATTTGATTAAAAGAAATTTAGATAAAAATTATCTAAATTGATATTGTAAAATATAAAAGTTTTGAACAAATGTGGTACGAAGTTACAACTTAAATTGTACTAATCCATATTATTTTTTTATAATATTATTATATAAAGTTTAATAATTCTGAAATATTTACATATATAATTACCAATTATTTATTTAATGGTGCAATATTCATTAAAATATAAAAATCGTTTTAATGTTTCAATTTTGTTAGAAAATTTTCAAACTCTAATCTAAACATTTTTAATTTTAATGTTAGTTTCTGCGCATTTTTATTACAAATAATTTTAAGAAAACATATAATATTTGATTAAAATAATTGTTGATGTGCCGAATAAAAATTATATTATTATCAACCGTAATATCAACTCTCGGTAATTATATATTAAAATAATTCTAATAAAGCTTTAATTAATTAAATTCAGTTCTCTTAGGACTTATTCACATAGTTGAAGCTGTTCAATGTTTTACAATTGATAATAAAATATTACTGAATTGCACTTCTTGCATAGTTAGTTTAGATGCCGAATACAAACGATTTATTATTACAATTTAGAGACGAAAAGTCAATGGTGTAAATGAATTATCTGTTACTTTGATTTGTTCTTATGATAAATGTAAAAAAGATTTACTTAAAAGTGAAGGTGAAAGTGTCCGTGTAGCGGAATGGTGTTGCGTTTCCGATCTCTGTAATGATTCAAATAATTTTGAGATTTCATCATTTGTTTTTACCATAATTATTTTGATAAATATTCTCCATAAATGCAATTTGATTGGTTGATGTTTGACCAATAATTTTTTTCTATTAAATTCAATGAATAAGATTGAATGTGTGTGTGTAAGAGAGAGAAGTTAATATTAAACGTTTTATGTAAGTTTGAATAAAGTGCGACTGTTATCTTTTTTCATTCAATTATTTTTAATGATCTGAATTTTATGTGGCAATTAAACACTTATCCTCTCCTCCCAGTTCACAACCCACTGTCTATGCCTGTTGTGTCATAGATCAGTGGTCCACAAACACCGGTCCGCGGAATAAATGGTGCTGAGACGCCCAAGAAACATTATTCCCATTTTATTTATCGTGATGGCAGTAACCAAAACAAAACAACTGAAAAAACTGAACACAAGCAACAAAATTGGGGTATCATTGTCTCCTATTACCCCAAGATGGAACCGCCTAGTTACAAAGAAACAAGCTCAAGGTTCTCAATGATTTAGTAAAATATAATACCACAAAAAAATAAAGTGATTTAAATTTTTAATTCATTAATACGCTTTGATGGCATCTTATAATTACGGCTTCACTAAAACCACAACTAAAGTTAAAAATCGGTCTTTAAATCTACATTGTAAATAAAACACTCAGAAATCACTTCGTTTGTCTTAAAATATGGATGATCATCAATATATACATCGAAGCTGGTTCTCTTTTTATTCTTCGCTCCTTCTCTTCAGCCCATTTGAAATTTAAGGGTCAATTTAATAAAAAATCCACATCTATTTTTTGAAAAAATCCCAATAAAGTCCTGGAATTATTTAAAATTCAAATATAAAGATATAAAAATTATTAATTTTTAATCTTTACCTTTAAATGTATTGTATAATTATAATTTTAATACCTAAAGTCAAGACAAATTTAACATTTTACAAATAGATGTGTTTTTTGAGCCCTAAAAATCTAAATGGGATATTTTAAGAGAGGGTTTCCCAACCTTTTCATTGTCACGACCGATTAAAGTTTGATAATTTTGCCAAGGCCCGCTGAAGGGGACTGTTATTGTTTAATAATAATAACGGTCCCTCAGTGGCCGTGGCAAAATTATCAAACTTTGATCGGTCCGTGACGATGAAAAGGTTGGGAAACCTTGTCTTAAAATATCCCATTTAGATTTTTAGGGCTCAAAAAACACATCTATTTGTAAAATGTTAAATTTGTCTTGACTTTAGGTATTAAAATTATAATTTTTGTTTTTTTACAGTACAGATTTTTCTTAGACCATATACTGCTATTTGATTCAACCTCCTCGATTTCCCAATACTTCTGAATTTCTCTCTCTAAATTATCAGAACTACTAGAAAGGTTCATATGAAATTATTTTGGTGTCTCCATGGTCGTGCTACTAATGTGGTCCAACACATGTCCACCTCAGTGGAGTCAATCTTGCAATGGGTTCTCCAATTTTCCAATCAATTTATTTTAAAGATCTTTGTAGTCCGAGATAATTGGCACCTTTCAACACTTCAACTATTTGTTTCTCATTCAGCATCGGAAAATTTAGTCCTTTCAAGTGCTTCCATTTATCTTTTTCTTTAGATCAATTCACCACTTGCATTTCTCCAGAAATACTAGCCACTGCTAAGGCTTCAAATTTCTTTTCATCTTTCCGTCATCGCTGGTCAACGTCATTTGCACCGATTTTGGTTTTATCCGATAAACATTTCCCCTGATTACACCTACGGGTATGACTGTTTTCTTCCAAGTTAACTTCAACTCATTAGCAACACGTTGACTAATATAACTGGTAGAACTTGCATTCCCCAACACCGCAATTACTTTCATCGTTAAACCGTTCTTGTCTAAGTAGATAGGAATCGTTCTCAGGTTTAAATACATTCAACTATTTTCTTTGATTTGGTTCGATCTTGTCGCCATCATCGTCGTAACTTCATTTTTAATTTCCCTTTCTTCACGAAGTACATAATTGGGCTTCGTTAGACAGCCAATCTTTCTGCAAAGTGTACTTTTCCTGCATTCCGTTGCAACATGACCTTTTTTAAAACAATTTCGACAAAGTTTGTTGGCTTCAACAAATTCCTTTCTTTCCTTCACTGTTAGTCGTTTCAATCCCACAGATTGATCTATATAGTGTGGGCCTTTGCATCTTACACATTGCAACACTAACTCTTTAGTAATATTTCCTTTGTTGCTCTCATATTTCGTTGTATCTTTGATGTCTGTTGTTCAAAATGAGATCGATCTTTCATTCATGTCATTTCCTTCTTTCTTTGATCATTAACTGAAGGTTTTCCAGTTACACTCCCAAACCCATAAAGAGTTTCGTAAGTAGTTTGGTTCAAGTCAGCCTCAACCTGTAGCCACTCTTTCAATTTTTGGATTAATTCTTCTCCTTCTCGAGCATGATTCCTTTTCCATTCAATAAGCAACGAGGCTGGTAAATTTTTCAATAAATGCTGTAGAATACAACCTTGTAAATCATCTTTTTTACCCATAGCGCAAAAACGGACTTCCATGGATTCCAATAAGCTAACAAAAACATCAAGATCTTTAATTTCTCATTCCCGCACCGGCCTGAATATCTCAATCATTTCTAATATCGTCAAATAACCCTTTTCATCTTGACCATAGCGCCGTTCTAATTTCTCTCTAGCCACTCTGTAGGTTTCTGATGAATAGCCCAGATTCTCAATCAACTTGAGTGATTCCCCTGCTAAATGTTGTCTTAGATGCAGCATCTTGTCTTCAGAGCTTCCACCTGCTTGGTCGATACTTGTATTGAACGCCGCCTTCCATGGTTCAAATTCAAGTACCTTTCTGTCAAACTTAAGTATCTTTAACTTCTGCAACCTGTTTAAACTTTTCTTTGCTATTGGTGGTCCAACATCCGGCGTTTTTGACTTTTCGCTGCCAATACTTTGTTCCTTTCATTTCTGTATTAATTTATCAATCTCTTCCTTCTTCTTTTCGAGTTCACTAATATCCTTTCCCAACAACTCTCCTTCCTCCAACTTAATTAATTTATCACACAGCTCAGCCAGTCTCATGCATTCATCCAATGTCTCTTCAAACTTTTTTTCATAGGTTAAGAAAGTGCCCGTTATATCCCCAACCAATTCCGGCAAAAATAAATTACGCGTTCGACTCGTTGCCCATAAGTTTTTGAACTCTTTCTCTCGTTAAAACCTCTCCTCAGACGCAATAGAAAATAGATAGTTGACCCATATTTGAAATTATAATCTGATAATTTTCCCGAATTCATTAGTCTTTTCTGTACAAGAGGAATTCCTTCTTTGTTTCTAATCTTTTCTTTAACATTTTCAATAGTGTCACTGGAGTCACACTCAAGTGTAATCGTTTTGCCAGTCAGAGTTTCTACGAATATTTGCATATTATAATCAGCTAAAGTATTTTCCTCTTCCAATTGTTGCTGTCCTGACCAAAACCTTTCCGTACCTTGACTTGATATAATATTCTCAAGCCACCCAACAATATCCCCTGAAACGAGTATCTAGGCCCATCACAACACTCACCTTTTATATTTTCCCATTTACGTTTATAAACTCTACTAACTAATGCGGGGAGGAAGGTCAAAATCAAATTTCCCAATTCAAATTTAAATTTAATAATTTGTTAACATAAAAAATAAAAATCGTACTTTGTATGTGCATGCCCCCCGCAAGGGAACCACACTCTGCTACCAATATTAATTTCCATCATCTCTGAAGCTTCAGTGGTCTCTGTAACATCGGTGATCTCATCGTTATAAGGTCTTGTCAGAGGGCATATATTGCCGAACGTGCAAATCCTTTTAATGGTGGAATTACTAAGCGACAGTGCCAAAGTCTGATCTGAAAGGAAATGCGGCTGGAGTGTGTTGTGCCGCCTCAAACTTTGCGACTAATTCAAAAGCGCTCTGACTCCTCCGCATAGTATTATTTGATCATTTAACATCAGGGAATCTGACTGTCCAACTGGCGTTGGAGAAATGTGAAAATTTGGATTGAAATCGTCACCTACAGGATCAAGAATCTTGCTGGTATCGACATCCAGCATGCTCCAGTTGTTTGAGAGGAAATTATAAATTCAGGGCAATTTGTCCCAGTTTGAATTCTGTTTAGCATATATATTGAATGTTTTTTCAAATCCATCGATAATAATCAATTTATTCTGATATAGAATTCCATTTCCACTGGCCCTTGGTGGTGAGCAGGTACCGTTTGGAATTCTTCGCGACCACTTTTTATCTTTCAAATCAAATCTCCATAAATCATTAAATGTCATCCAGTTTACCATGACTCCCTCAGAGAGAAATTTAGAATTATCTATGTAAATTAATCTAGAACTGAATCGCTGACTGGGTATCATGTCATATATACTATTAGTTTCTACGTGGAAAAATAATTGCCAATTTGACGCCTTTTTTTGTTTCACAACTTTTTACAGTCTGGTTGTTCGCATTTTTTAAACTCCTTTAATAAAATTAAAATCCTTTATAAATTATTCCAAAATGAAATAAAGCAAATCCAACAAATTTTAAATTCAAAATCTTTATTCCAATTAAAATACCAAATCACATATTCAACTCAATTTAAAATCCTTATCCAAAAACTTACCACATTTGAAGCAGAAAAACAACCATAAATTTAAAAAATTTTTAAATCTAATTTTTTAACAAAAAAAACAACTTTAATTTGAAATTAATCAGCTTTAGAAGCATTGCGTAGAAAATTGTAAAACAGTGTCTGATCCACAGGGAAGCTGACGATAAAGGCGATATTCCCCCTCGCTGGTTATCAGTGAGAATTTCTCACTGAAAAAGCATGCAATGTTATCAAAACCATCAACTTTTAATATATTAAAACAAATATTGTAAATTATAATTTTAAGGTATTGAAATGCAATTTTATTTTAAACGCTAAATTGTTATCGAGATAGATAAAAAACAGATGTTTGTGATCAAATATTCTTTTATTAATTTAAATCAATCGAAAAATTAAATGAATCAGATAAGATAAAGGCTGTGCCGAAAATTCTTGAATACCTTAAATAAATCTGATTCATAGTCAAATTTTGTAGAAAATATTATGTCACTTATAAAGAAATCAGATGTGAAAAACAAAAAAAAGTCCTTTTAAGATATTTATTATTATTGTTAAGTTTATATATTTCACAATATTTTAAAAAAATATAATTAGTTTTACTTTCGTAAATATTTCACGATTGCAACTAGTTTTTATAAATTGTATTATTAAAAAAATTTATAACACAAAATCTAGTTTGTCATTTGTCGACTTCTAAAACACTCAATTAAATTTCTAACATTTACTTGAATGTATTTTTATAACATTGATTGTGCCGATCTGACAAAAATTTGTCTACCACCATTTGTGTTCTTGGCCAGGTTCTAAATCTTCACAGGTTGGATAACTCTAACACACAAATCAAAAACAACAGAAAGTTCAGTTGGTAATGATTTGACTCACCCTTCCTTTTTCATTCTCAGCATTTGCTCTGCAATAGTTCAACTTCAATATAAATTCAAGTACAGGTAAATGTTGGATTCTAACCCCAAGAAGGTGCTATAGACAATATTTATTGCAGAAACAGTTTCGGAAATATGTTAAACATTTAGTTTAATAATATAGGGATATTGTAATTTTACTTAGAAAAACCCGTATTTATATCTATATCGCTCGCCTCTATCCTTAATAGATGATATAATAGGTAATATTTTGTTATTTTTTATTGCAAAAATTTTAATTGTAAATATTCAAAATTGAACTTGGCCTTCAAAAGAATGACGCGCCAAATTCAGGATCTCAAACATACCCATGTATGTTTTGAATACAATTTTGAATTCTGATAATAAAATATTTTCTATAAAATTTTCTAAAATTTTTTTAAATAATGTCAAACAAAATTTCGATAAAAATATCTCTAGTCTATTTATAAATATATAACCTCATATTAAAAGGAATTTTAAACTTAATTTATTAGAAACAATTTGAATGAAATTTTAGCTTATGAATTTATTTAAAATAATTTATAATATTTTTATTAAAAATTTATAAATTAAAAAATAAAATAAATTTATCCAAATAATTATTAAAACAAGTTAAATTAATAAATAGCAATATTGTTATTAAATTTATGCTTTAATAATTACTATTTTATAAATTTTTAAAATTATACTATATTTTTAAATTAATTAATTATATTTATTTTTAACCAATCAAGTTCAAGAGAATTTAGTTAATAATTTAAATTATCATCAAATTACATTGAAACAATAAAATATTAAAATAACAAAATATTAACAAAATTATAAAAATGGAAATGAATAACGAATGTTTAATATGCTATTCAAACATATCAAATGAAATACGGGTTAAATATAACAATTGCAAACATTCGTTTTGCGTTGATTGTACTAAAGAATGGCTGCCTTTAAATGCAACTTGTTCATTAGATAGAATACCAATTACCTCAGTGAAATGTTATACAGGAAATGTAAATATTGATGTACGGACTGAAGATTTTATCACAATCTTAAACCTTGAAAGTGATGATGAATACATTGGAATATTAATAAAGTTATTTGATGATTTGAAAGAATATTCTAAATACTTACGGAATAATTTGCATGGTTTATCAAATATGCTCGCTGACTGTTTTGTTAATATCAAAAATGGAACGACAAAGGTTTATTTAAAAAAACTGGAAAAGTTTTCAAACGATCTCGGCATTATAGGAAATAGCATTGATATTTATTATAAAAACGCTTTTATAAGCAAGCTCAAGTCCAACTCGACATTATATTTCTCTATTTATATTTTATTTCAAACCGTAATATGGCACCATGTTGCAAAGCTTTGGCATTTGGATTCTATAATATGTATAATAGATCTAATGAGTGAAGGAGACTTGAAAGATCAAGAAAATAATAAGAAATTAATAGCTTCCTTACCTGGACTGTCAGCAGACATTGATTATAGAGACGAGGTCTGCATTAATTTAATTGAAAAGATTTTAGAAAATATTTCATATATATTTTATATTACTAAATCTCTTTTCCCAAACTTATCCAATATTCGAGTTGATGAAATCGCGTCAAGGTTGTCAGTAGAAAATTGGAAAGATAAGTGCCCTGACATATCGGAAATAAGTAAAAATGAAGAATTACAATCTTTATGTAATAAGAAATCCCAAATTATCATCAAAATGCTCACAGGATTGCTGGAGTCTGCTGAAATATGCCTTAATCATCTTGAGCTACGTGATCTTTCTCTAAGTGGTCGAAACATTTTGTCTAAATATTTCCAATTTTGTTTTGGAATTTTTAATCTAGAATGGGTGGAGTTTTGGACAAAAGGTTTTGAGATTATTTCCCGATCAAACAATGTTGAATTTACTTTGAGAAAATTGGCTAAAGATTTCAAAAAATCTTCAAAAGTTAATAAATTCTCAAGTAGAATTTCGGATTTTATTGTTGATATGTCGCAGAAACATGCCAAGAGTTTAATGAAGTCCATTGTAAGCACAGAGGAAATGTGCAAAAAAATAAGCGAATTCGATGATATGTCAAATGTTCTAGAACGCCTTGAATGGTTGAAATCAACTACCAAACGTGAAGATAATTTTATTAATAAATAGGTTTTGTTATTAATAATTTTTTGAATTAAAAATATTATTTAATTTAATAAACACCCAAAAAGCTATTGAAGACATGTTTTAGTCTATATAATCTTTGGAAGCCTTAAATGATCAACATTACTTTCTTTAAAATTAATAATAATAATTATACTTGTGATTTATGAGTATAATAATTTAAAATTAATTAAAATAAGTAATTTAAAATTAATTAAAATAAGTAATTTTAAGATATTTAAAATATTTAAATTTTATGCAATCTTTAAAATTTAGAATGTACGAAATATAAATTTATATAAATTATATAGTATGTTGAAATGTATGATTGGAATCATGGCTCATTAAAATAATTATCGTTGAAATGATATTTAAATAATTTTACAAATAAAGATTGTTTATTCATGTTATTGAATATATATTGTTGAATTAATATTTTAGGTATTAATTATGATTTAAGAAAAAAACGATTGCAATGTTATGGCAACTAACAATACTAATATCAGAATAATAAAATGTATTTACTAAAATTGAGAAAAACTTTCGATTAATAAATAATATTTTTCAATCTAAAACTGTGATTTTTTGTAACAACAGAATAAATTATTCAAAGTATATTCAAATATTTTAAATAAGGAAATAATAAGATGAGCATATAGTAACATTTTATATAGGAATTGTTGAGCCCAGCAGAGTTAAAGGTCTGTCTTTAAACAGATGGGGTGCTTGTTATGTAAAAAATATAATAATAACATTTAATTATGTGGTTTATTACAAAAGACAATAAAAATAAAACGTCCGTTTCTTCCGTCAAACCTTTTACTATTGAGTCACACAACAACACTGCTGAAAGTTGTATAAAACAATTATTTCTTAGCCTTTGCATCTGAGGTAGCTGGTAATTCTTTCCAATTACTATTTATAACTTTAAACTTAATGTACAATAATGTATCATTCAAATCGATGTATCTAGTATGAGAATCAGTCATTTTGAATTCAACGTCACTTTGATTATAAACAATTGAATTGAAAAGGAATACATATTCAAATGTTGATTACAGCTCGAGGAGTCGGTTGATCAAAGATACAGAATTTATTTTTTCTTCAAATCATTATTCTAATATAGTTCTAAAACCTGTCATTCTTTTGTTTAAATATCTTTTCTCCACACTTTTCAGATTCGTCATTTGATTCCATCACATTTGATATTTTATATTTGAATTCAGATATACCATTGAATTTAGAGATGGGAAGAGTTTGTCATTGTTCATTATTACATCTTAGAACATCCTAAACAATTAAACTATTAAATATTGATCATGTGTATACAATAGCTCAAATGATGATTTTCTCTCAGTTTATACGCGATTACAATGATCTTATGTAAAAATGTCCATAAAATACAAGCTCAGTTCTACATGCCCTGGTTTTCAAATATTTGAAAAATTTTCTATAACTTTCATATGCACCTGTTTTCAGTTTTCCCTATTTGCATTTTCTCGATTACTTTTCATATGTAACTTTATCTGATGAGAAAATAAATGATCTGGAATTGGGAATGATCGAGAAGGAACAGAAATTAATTCATGCAGGTTCATACGGGGAATTTGAATGGAAAATTGAGAATTTATCAGAACAGGAGAGAGGCAAATGGATATACAGCAAGCCGTTTTATTCCGGACCAAATGGATACAAAATGTGCTTGAATGTGAATATTGATTGGGGAATATGCGTTGGATTTCATCTGATGAGAGGAGATTCAGATGATAAATTGGCATGGCCATTCAAATATGCCGTCACAATTGATGTTATCGATACAGCAAGTAGAGATATCTGGCGCAGTAAAACAATAAAATTTTCTGATAGACCTGATGATATCAGATGGAGGAAACCAGAAAATTACAGAAATGAAGAAATTTTGGTTTATTATTGGCCTATTAATCATATCCGGTTAAATTCAGCAGCAACCACAAATAATCAGGTTCTAATGAAATGCAGAGTGGTACCCGAAAACTGCAATCAATGTATGGGATAAATATCTGAATAAAATATTTGATGCGTTGCCATTATTGATTGTGTAAACAAGTGCCAGTTTCAACTCTGTTAATTGACATATAGATATACCTGTTGCAGTTCATTAAAAACTTCTATACTAAAATGAAAAAATCAATAATGTTATAATATAGAGACGTACATATTTACCTGTGTCTGCATATAATTTGTCCAACTGAATAAACACTTATATTATAAGAAGGAAGGAATCTGAATTTTTTTTTAACATAAAAATATAATACACAGCAAATAATGTACGCAAACATTCAAAATGTAGAAATGTTCAGTTCAATAAAAACTTATTACTATTTTAAACTTTTTTAGACAATTTCTTTTTAAAAATTAAAGCCGAAAATTTTTGAAAAAAAATCCAATAACTCTACTTTGAGTTGCCGAGAAAATTGTGAAATAATTTTTCATGAAATTCAATCAATTTAATATTTTTGCAACATTACAGATATTTGAGAAATATCCATCGAAACTCTAGATTTTTGCAGAGATGAAGAAATAACAATGTAAGATTTACCTTGTAGTTAAAATAAATACATTTTTTACCTTATTTTCAATTTACCACAAGCAGTGGAAACAGAACCTTCAAATGAGGAGTTTAAAAGAAACGGAAAACGTAAATTTTCCGATAACTTTTTATAGAAGTATAAAAAATTTGAATCATTAATACCATTGAAAATGGCGAAGATTTTTATAATTTTGGGAAATTAATGGAAATTTCCAAAGCTTCGAAAAAATAAATAATTATAAAAACAATAAATATCAAAACTTTGGATTTGTCAAAAAGAAAAAAAGATGGCAGCCAAAACGAATTTCTAAAGAACAGAGAAGTAATTTATTGGAATATAGAAACTTTTTAATAACCTAATAAATTTTAGTTTTCAATTAATCGGACTTAAATTTATTCGAAAAATAATTCCACTAACTTAAATAAGTTGGCATAAATTCCTAAAAAACCAAAGAAAATTAATTAAAGTAAATTTAAAATACATGTTGATGAAAAGTATTATTTAAGAGCTTGAATAATCTCATAATTTTACGAGATCACAATCCAAGCTTTAACATATACTTTATTAAAAAGTTTACTTGTCAGCCATTTTAAAAATGTCTAATTTATAAACTTCATCCTAATTGTGTTTGGCTGTTCATTAAAACTTCTATTATAGAAGTTTTTAATGAACTGCAATAGGTGTATCGCATTTAATAGCTGTTTACAGTTGCATTTATTAATTTTTTGAAATTAGAACTAAAATTAGGAGGTTCAACAACACGGATAATGGAAGCTGAAAATTGAATATTTATAAAATTTATTTATTATGGTGGGTTACAGGGTTTTGTTATTTGTTTAAATCGTCTTGTGGTTGCCCCAGTAACGCCATACAAAATGTTTCTAGCTACCACTCGGCACCCGTTGCTAGGCAACGTTGGAAATGTGTTCGAGTGGGTGGATTGTCCGCAAAAAGTGAGCATTATTACTAATACTGTAATTGCTCGGACAACCCTCGGGTTCACGAGCTGTCGATAGAAGACCTATGCTCGCTTTACTCTGTCCCTTGTGTAAGAAAGTTCAAGATCGGATTTATGTTGACCGTTGGAGATGGAACGATGGTTTGAGAATGCGGTACGAGTATTCATGGTGATGATCTTATGCAAATCGTAACTTGGAATTAAATTAACAGTGAATACAACTTATTTATTCAAATCAGCGATGAAAAAGATATATAACATTCATGAGCTAATGTGATGGACTTGGTGGTCGAGCGGCTCGGCGTCGGGCACGCTCCTTGCGTCCCGGCCGACGATTGCTTGATGGAATGGTGGACTGATTCGTAGATTGTGTTACATTATTGTGGGGATCTCTATACGGCAACTGTGACGGGGCGAAGACAAGTGGGTACGTTACCACTTCCCCCTCACGACAGACTGCTAGGGCAACCTCTAATCCCCTGATTTGAGTGCGGAGGCTCTGATTGAGCTGTCGCTCCTCCGCCCAACCCTTTTGAGCTGCCGTGAGCCTGAGATAGAGGGCCTTCGTCCTTTTCGAGTCCGACCAGGTTGCCTTGATTTGCTGCACCTCCCGAGTTATCTGGACTATTTGGCTAAGTAGATTTGCATTTGCACTTCTAGCGTGATCTAATTCGGTTTGTAGAACATGGATAGTTGCCATTGCTACAATAAACAAAAATCTTTAAATTCCTTTATGGACTTAAATCAATAAAATTATGATTATTACAAACATAGTTATAAGAATGAATCCATTCACGAAAAAGAATTAAGACGAACGACATTTAAAAAATTTTTTAAAGTTCAATCACATTAATAACACAAATTATTGTTTAGGTCCTTTGTCCGAAGAATCAGGGTTCTTCGAAGAGTTTTTAAGCCCTTCCTCCGGGGAGAAACCTGGAATGGTCGTCGGGTGTTCCGGACCGGTCGAGGTGGATGGGTCTCCGCAATACGCCCGACGAGGATGTCCTCTTCGACATTAGCGAGGTACATCCGGGCTTTGACCACGTTTAGGTCAACTTGCTCCTGCACCCTCTCCCATTGAGCGAGGAGGTTCCGCGCGTGGTCGCGGATTTCTTCGGCAGGGTATTGCTGCTCATTTGGCCAACAAGGATCTTTTTCCAGGCCCAATATCCGCCAAGTGGTTGGATATGGCCTTTTAGGTTGAGGCTTCTCGATGATTGCTGTTGTCGGTCACGCTCTCTTCCGACGCCATTCGTCTGCTACATGGGCGGAGATCCAGTCGAGCGGCATTGGTTCTTCTAAACCATCGTTATAGTTAGACAGTTGGGTATAAGGGAATAAAAAGTTAGTCTATCTTAATCGTTTTGAGGTCAAATAATATCTGCCGTCGGCTAAGCATTAGGAACGATTAGTTTAATCTATTCTTATAGTGTACTTGAACCGAATAGCGGGTGATTTGCGCCTTGCACGACCGTTCCTAAAGCTATCCAAATCGTCTGCATAATTTAATAACCGGTTGCTTAGGGTTCTCGGGAAAATAAAGGTTTGATTATCACTTTTTTATACGAGAGATATTGGTTACTTTAGAAATGTTGTACTAAATTCATTTTAGATTTATGTAAACTGATTCCTAATGTAAAAGCTGATGATGGGAAATACCTATAGAATTCGTGAAACGGGAATAATGGTTACTAGTTATTAAAAAAATCATCGCAATCGCGGATCAAAATCTTTATCCAACAACAGTAAATTTTCCTAGGACAATTTACCCCTGAAATCTACGCGGTATTTACTCTTTTTTTTACACCCTATATTTGGGCTAATAGGTTAAACGATAAATATAATGTTGCAATTTCAAATATCAAAATCAAAATTTTATTAAATCTAGTTAAATCTTTAATTATTAAAGTATATTTCTAACGACGAAAATACGACGGTTTATTTATAAAATTTACGATGCAACTGCAGTCAGGTAATTATTCTAACTCATAATCCTCCTACATTTCTTTATAATTGTTATAATAGTTTTAAAATAATGCGGTACCTTGTTATGACAACTGGCTGATTTATAGGAACTAAAAATTTTTAATAGAATTTCATTTATAACTTAAAAAGTTTTGCATCTTTCCTGGAATATGATCGGACAATATTGGTAATTTGCATTCGAACTGCCTTTCAGCAAACCTAGTCGACAAAATTGCAGTCAGGAATATTGAAAATTTCGGTTAATTTTAATTTAGGGGTTAATTTATGAGGGGCAATTAGAATGGTTATTAGTTAAACATTTGTGACGTTAGGAAAATTTAATTAGTCAAAAGAAATTATACAAAACTACCTTGCAAGTTCGATTCTTCTGATAAATTCCCTACGGCTGTATAATCCATGTTATAAGGTAAGAATAATTTTCACAATCAATAATGACCGGGCTGGACTTTCGATATATAATGCGTGTACTTCCGTTATGGTGCAATGGTAAATGAATTTATTTATTTTAAATCAAATCTCGACGATCAGAACGATTTCCGGTTTATCGATTGTCAGGTTGGATTGTTTGATTTTATTTGTTGATGATTAATTTTTTCTAATTTTATTTTAGTACGTTAGCCAATTTTATGAAATCCTCTACAGGTGGAAATGAGCGGGGCGATGTTAAATTCGGGTAAGTTCACATTTCCTTATTTATATTATCTACCGTTTATTTTAGAAAATTATGAGATTCGGGTCGAATTTGGCGTATGAAATTTTGACGAAATTCGGAGTTTATTATTCCGAACACTATGCTGGATCAATTTTGGTTTCTTGGCAGGTTAATGTTTTAATTATTTCGTATAATTTTTATCGACATATTAAGAAATACTTGGAAGCTCTACTGATGAATTTTTCGGAATGTAATTTCTTCTCGAAGGTTTTCGCGATTTAACACGTTGGAATTTCATTAGGTTCATATCATTGGGATTTCGCAATAGATAATTACTAACCGTCTACTGAAAATGTATTTGGAATGCGCTTCTTATGCTAAACTGGAGTTATTTTAATCCGATATCGGTGGTAAGCCTACTCTTGTAATTTTTACCGATTTATGTACTATTAACGTAAATTTATGGTCGGTTCTTTATGTTTTAATTGACCTATTAATATAAATTTATGGTCGTTTCTTTATGCTTTAATCGATTTATGTAATATTAATATACATTTATAGTCTTCTGTTTTGATTTTTTATCGGTTTTATAGGGCAATAGTCGTATTGAATCTCGGGTTTAGGGTCATCTTTGGGGTTTTTATCGGTAGTTTATGCTATAGCGATTTTTAATTAAAACATTATAGTCAAATTAAATTTATTAAACACATTTATATCATCAATTTGATTTAGTTTATAATAACGAATTAACTTTATCTATATCAACGATTTCATGTTAATTTATTCCCCGTACCCTTTCCCTTTAATATACCTTAGACGCATTTTATGTTTATATTACAGTTAATGAGTGCCCACTGGACTACTCGGTGTGATGATTTTGAGCCGTGTGTAAGATAATTTAGGTCGATTTTACAGAAATG
Organism: Schmidtea mediterranea; assembly: GCA_022537955.1. Taxonomy (NCBI): domain Eukaryota; kingdom Metazoa; phylum Platyhelminthes; order Tricladida; family Dugesiidae; genus Schmidtea; species Schmidtea mediterranea. Next base: position 31,799,317 of record CM039681.1, read on the forward strand.
AGAAACGAGGAAGTAGCCAAAAGACTTCTTCCTTATTTCTCGTTTCTTCTATACGGGATAATATTGACGTTCCAACCCTGCGTTCCGCACGCCGGGTCTTCACGGGCACAGATCATTGGCGATTTTCCACGCTCTTACACGAGTCTGAGTTATGTGTTGATTTTACTGACTTGCGATATGTGTTGGCTGTGGGCCGGAAAAATTTCGACAGATTAATTTTATTAAATGTATAAAACAATTTTTAAATATTATAAATATTTATTAATGCATATAACAAGTAAAACATAAAGTTACCATACAATCCATTCCATAAATAAAATTCATAAAAAATGCATCTCCCCCCACGCCGACATCCAAGCAGAGCTCTATCGAGGTTGCGAGGATGGGACGTGGAGAGAGAGTTCCAAATGAAACTACTTCTCACCTAAAAATAAAAGGCTTCACGATAGATTTTCAAACAAAATTCAAAATGATTTTTGATTCAAAAATGGTGTGTTTTTATGTGAAAATGAATCGGTATTTATACCTATTTTCTGTCCCTAACCTCGCATGTTAATTTTGATGTAGTAAAACAAAATTCGACCTTGTTATTTTCTAGTGTATTCTATTCTTTATTTTTATTATTTTTTAATTTATTTTAATAATTTTTTTATTTAGAATTTTTATTGAATTATTTCTAATTCAAATATTTTGATTTAAGTTTCATTTTCATGAACTTTTATCGATTTATTAATTTTCGGTCGAATTTGTTGGGTTTTCATGTTATATTTGTGTTTGTATCGTGCGGATCTTGTTGCATTTTGTTATTATTTTAATTTATTTTTATGTTTATTATTTTATATTTAATTCTCTTTTTTTCTCATATTTGAAAGGGTTTAATTGATGTTTTAATAGGTTTATTTTAAATTTGCATGTTATGTTTGCATGTGTGTTACCGATCCATTTAAACATTTTCCAAGGCCATATGTGTTCTGGCCCAACAATTATAAATTTTATCAAATTAAAAACATGAAACTTTTTTATTAGATTACCTTTAAAATTTATTATTATGTCGGGTTTTTGTCGAAAGTCGGTGCTTAGGTCTGACTCCTTGGTGTCTTTATTTAATCAATTCAATTAACCCAACACAATAATTATTTCCAATATATATATTACAATTATTTTTCAAATCTTTATTCACAACCTTCAAAATTATAGATTCAGTTCACAATACTTTACCTTGCAAAAATTCACACAAACTAATGTGTAGGGATACATTAATGTCCAGAACGTGTATTAACTTATTTCTTTTAGATCTAATACTGATCCCTTCAGGTGGTCTCTTAACAGCTACCTGGAAACCTTTTCAGTTAAGAAACTTAATCACATCTTCAAACGCTCTAACATGCTTCTTTCATTTGGTATTACCTATCGCCTCACAGTGGTTAAACATATGTATTTGAGTCTCAGGATGGAACCCACACTGCCTGCACAGTCTATCATATTTGGTTTTCAATCTATTTGGTCTTAGGTTTGTAATTAAGTTGTAATATATTTTTCCTAGCTTAGATTAAGAATAAATACTGTGCATCAGTGAAAATATCAAATTGTACCAAGTTAGCTGCATTGCTACTCTCACCAACTAGAGCAGCAATATGCCACTGAAATTTCATTTTGAACAACTTCTCAACATACACAAGGCTCACTATTCCATGCAGCTAAGTAGAAACATCCTTGTGGTTCAAATCATTAAAATAAGTAATCTTCAGACAAATGAGACCTCAAAGTTAATACCATTTTCAATCTATATGAACCATGCAGATAGACCGAATTTTTCTTTTAATCAGATTGCCACATTCATCGAAAGTAGAGCCACCTCCAGGTTACCATCACCCCTTGCAAAAACTAATTCGCCAATAACCATTTATTGAAACTGCGTTTCCCTGGAGTGCCTTGGGTGACTAATAGCTATCTTTTACTTTATCTAATGGTAATAAGCTAAGGGTGTGTGCACCTGAAAATCTTCTTCCTCATTCGGTACCTAACATTATTAATATCATTTCATTTAATATTAATATTTTTAAATCAAATTAAAGTAATAAATGTTTTTTGTTTATATACTGGTTTTTTAAATCAGTTTTAAATTCAGATATATTAATTTATAAACTTTAATGAAAGTTCTTTAATGTTACTAGAATTTGTCATTTTATTGTTGCGTTATGCTTTTTGAACATAAATATTAATTTATTTTTGAGAAGTGATGAAATAAATATTAATAAATCTTTTTTATTTGTTTTCCAATTTTAGATGTATATTATATTTATTATGAATCATTATTGAATAAAAATGATGTGATTTATACAAATTAATTGAATTAGGAAAATTAATTTCATTTCAGTCTAATGTATTGCATAATTATGAATTCAAATCAGAATTTTTGTTCAATGCTTGATCTATATGTATGTATAACCAATTGGTTATGAACTAAGAAACCAACAAGGTAAATGAAAAGGCGATGCGGAATTGGAGAAACCGACAGGTAGATTAATAAACAATTGAATATCGATGATGTAAATTTCTATCGTTCAGAATAAATATAAATTCAGCTGATACTTTCCGTGATTGGACGGAAATGTGTGCGCTTGTGAGTAGTGGATAAATTCAATATTTAGCATTGTTATATTCCATAAATTAGAAATCACTGTTGCCATTGAATCGTTCTAATTCTATCAGATTTAGTGGTTTCGCCATGATTAGGTTGCAATCACTGGCCTAAGGTTAGATTTCATTTGCTTAACCGAAAATTCGATTTGAATGGAATATCATGAATAATGTCAAATATTATCATTATTATTATTGATTTAAATGTTGTAATCAATATCTACTGAGCATTAGAATGTATATTTGATTCAGATTGACTTGTAAATGAGATTTTCATGAAATTGTGGCATTTTTAGAATGGAAATCGATTATTTAAAAATAATAAATAAAATCAATTAAAAATAATAATAAAAAAATCAAATAAAAAAGTATAATATAAATAATATTGTAAATAAACATAATTAATTAATAAAATATAATAAATAATTTAAAAAACACTTAATTAAATTTTTAATTAGAAATAATGAATAAATTTAGATAATAATAAAATAATCCATTAAAAATTTTTTAATATAATAAATAGTTAAATTATCCATTAATTAAATAATTAAAAAATTATAAATTAAATTAAAAATTTTATCAAATGATTTAAGTAATCAAAAAATTATTAATTTTTTGATTAAAAATAAAAAATGAAAAACAATAAATAATTAATTATGAAATAAATGAATTGATAATTTTGATCTTGTTTTATTAAACAGAAAATTATGAGCTGCTCAATTATAAATGCGGAATCCAATTTGAATGGAATATCATGAATATTGTCAAATATTATCATTATTATTATTGATTTAAATATTGTAATCAATATCTACTGAGCATTAGAATGTATAATTTGATTCAGATTGACTTGTAAATGAGATTTTCATGAAATTGTGGCAAATTTAGAATGGAAATCGATTATTTAAAAATAATAAATAAAACTAATTAAAAATAATAATTAAATTATAAATTTATTAAATAATTTAAGTAATCAAAAAATTAATAAATAAAATAATGTACATAATTTAAAAATAAAATTGATTAAATATAAAAAATGAAAAAGTAAAAAACAATTAATAATGAAATAAGTGAATTGATAATTTTGATCTTGTTTTATTAAACAGAAAATTATGAGCTGCCATAAGTGTTTTTTGTATTGACCCAATCAGCGCAAGGAATCTTTCTATTCTAATAATCAAACCGTTCCATCATGTTTTACAGCCAAACAATAATTGCTAGTCAGTATTTTCAACATCTTTTACGTATTAAATTACGAATTTTTTAATTTTTTGATGATTATCCGAATTTTAGCAACTATCGATTTTATATCTGGTGATTCGTCAATAAAACCATTCGCTAGTATGTTAGACTCAAATTCTCCTTCTGAAAATATAGCAAATTCGTTATCATAAAATAATTCAGAATCTGACTGCCTCTCATCACTAGAAATTATCGTTTAAATTAGGGAACAGATTATATTAAGAATTCTCGATACAAAAATAAATATTCTCGAGAATCGAAAAAAAATGTATGAATGCTTTGATTGGTTATCGATTGTTTAAAACAAAATGTATACAATTTCAAGTGCGGTTATATCTATGAATGAAATCGACTTTTTATGGTAAATTTATTCTTTTCTTGATCCAGATCTTATTTATAATCACAACAAAATATTGATTTTCAATATAATTCAACAATTGTTGTGGTGTATAAAAATCAACTGAATAGTAGTTAAGATAGTTCGGAATGTCCAGACATCGTCGGATATAGTTATAATGCGAATCAATACAAGGGATACCTCAAATGGATTTTGCTAACAATCCTTCGACGTTATCATTTTTCAAACATTTTAGATAAATAATTCGACACTGTTTTTACACTTACCTGACGCTCAGAGAAATCTGTGTGCCTTCCCGGATAGCACTGATGAGAGCCATTAGAATCAGACATAGTGATCAATAAAATTAAGTTTTTCAAGTAGTTTTGGTAGTCTGATAGCTGTTACCAGTTTCTGTGTTGAACTTGTAGTTCTATAGAGGTAAGATTGTATCTGCCATGGTTTCAAGTGAAAGGAGGTTTCAAGATAAATATTCATCTTATTCTCTTGCCTTAAAACCAAACTTTGCAAACTTATTTCATGTCCAGTGCATGAGAATGAGTGTATAACGGTGTTAATTTGACACTGAAATAAGAGAAATCTGAGCGTTTTCCGGCATAGTAGTGATAAGAGCCATTATCTCGAAACTTGTATACTATTGGGAATTGTACTGGATATCACTTAATGTATCGAATAGTAATAAAGACATTGTAACTTAGACAGAACAAATTAAATTAAAGGAAACGCTGATTTATTGACCTTGATATTTGTTTTAAATTGCGAATTGTGCCGCAACTAGCTGGTTACATTATAGTTTTTTGGGGAGTATTGGCATAATTTTTGAGTTTTAAATAGTGTCAAAACACCTATTAGTCGCCCCTTCCTGGCTTTTTATTATCGGTCGGGCTTCTCTTGTAACTCTCAGTCAAACTAGATAAGAATGATAATCATCATCACTCCTTTAATTCTTAAATAAAAAATTTGACATTTATTCTTAAAAATAAAAAATTAAATAAATAAACATACATAGTACACCACAACTCTGTTACGAAAAAACTAACAACAAAAATAGCAACCACAGAGATATTAGAACATAATATATTTTATTACAATATTCAATTATCTGATGGTAAAAGAATAAATATTAGAGCAATAATAGGGAAGGGATATAATAAGGTGTTACATTTTAAAAATAACACATTAAAAAGAACGAAAAGCCAAGTCTATTCATAAATGTATAGCCTCATATTAAAAGGAATTTTAAATTTTCAATTTATTAGAAAAAATTTTAATTAAATTTTAGCTTATAAATTTATTAAAACTAATTTATAATATTTTTATTACAGATTTATAAATAAAAATTTTTTTAATATTATTAAAATAATTTTATGTATAAATTATAATATTTTTAAAAATTATAATATAGATAAAAAATTTAAATATTTATATAAATAACATTTTAAAATTAGTTAAAGTATTTGAATATTTTTTAAAAATAATAATTGATTTAAATTATTTAAAAAAAAATTAATAAAACAAGTAAAATTAATTAAAATAATAATATTGTTATTATATTAATGTTTTGCTATTTTATATTTTATAAATTTTTTAAATTATACTAAATTTTTATATTAATTGATTGTTTTTATTTTTAACCAATACAGTTCGAGTGAATTAGTTAAAAATTTAATTATTATCAATTTACATCGAAATAATAAAATATTAAAATAAAAAAATATTAAAATGGAAATCGATCAGGAATGTTTAATATGCTATTCACAAATATCAAATGAAATGCGGATAAAACATAAAAATTGCAAACATTCTTTTTGTGTTGATTGTATCAAAGAATGGCTGCCTTTAAATGCAACTTGTCCATTAGATAGAATACCAATTACCTCAGTGCAATGTTATACAGGAAATAAAAATATTGATGTAAGGACTGAAGATTTTATCACTATGTTAAACCTTGAAAGTGATGATGAATACATTGGAATATTAATAAAGTTATTTGATGATTTGAAAGAATATTCCGAATTCTTACGAAAAAATTCGGATAGTTTATCCAATATGCTGGCTGACTGTTTTGTTAATATCAAAAATGGAACGACAAAGGTTTATTTAAAAAAACTGGAAAAGTTTTCAAACGATCTCGGCATTATAGAAAATAACATTAATATTGATTGTGAAAACGCTTTTGTAAGCAAGCTCAAATCCAACTCGACATTATATTTCTCTATTTATATTCTATTTCATACCGTAATATGGCATCATGCTGCAAAGCGTTGGCATTTGGATTCTATAATATGTATAATAGATCTGATGAGTGAAGGAGACTCGAAAGATCAAGAAAATAATAAGAAATTAATAGCTTCCTTACCTGGACTGTCAGCAGTCATTGATTATAGAGACGAGGTCTGCATTAATTTAATTGAAAAGATTTTAGAAAATATTTCATATATATTGTATATTTCCAAATCTCTTTTCCCAAACTTATCCAATATTCGAGTTGATGAAATCGCGTCAAGGTTGTCAGTAGAAAATTGGAAAGATAAGTGCCCTGAAATATCGGAAATAAGTAAAAATGAAGAATTACAATCTTTATGTAATAAGAAATCCCAAATTATCATCAAAATGCTCACAGGATTGCTGGAGTCTGCTGAAACATGCCTTAATCATCTTGAGCAACGTGATCTTTCTCTAAGTGGTCGAAACATTTTGTCTAAATATTTCCAATTTTGTTTTGGAATTTTGAATCTAGAATGGGTAAAGTTTTGGACAAAAGGTTTTGAGATTATTTCCCGATCAAACAAGGTTGAATATACTTTGAGAAAATTGACTAAAGATTTCAAAAAATCTTCAAAAATTAATAAATTCTCATGTAGAATTTCGGAATTTATTTTGGATATGTCGCTGGTACATGCCGAGGGTTTAATGATGTCCATTGTAAGCATGGAGGAAATGTGCAAAAAAATAAGCGAATTTGATGATATGTCAATTGTTCTAGAACGCCTTGAATGTTTGAAATCGACTACCAAAAGTGTAGATAAATTTATTAAAATATAGTTTTATTAATATTTTTGATTTAAAAATATGATTTAATTTAATAGGCATATCTAAAAGTGTGTTGGTTTTCTATTGTTTACTCGAGTAGGTAAATTTGTGTCACCTATCCTACTTTTTGATACAGAACTTTAATACTTAATTATTAATTTAGATTACAAATAAAGCGTAACATTATGTATTCTTATTTAGTTTCAATTTATTGGTTTAATTAATTTTCATTTATTTATTTAATTATTTTTTAATTAGATATTTATTTTAACTAATTTTTTATTAATTTTCATTTTTTTATTTATTATTTTAATTATTTATTTATAATTTTAATACATATATATTAAGTAGTCAGTTTATAAACAAAATTTTTATTACGAATATAACAATAAATAATTAACATCACAATCAAATATATATTTATTAAATAGATATAACAATAATAATCACAAGCATTTTAATGATTGTTAATTCATAATATTTTTAGTTTGTTTTTGTGCTTGAATATGACAGTCAAACTGTCAAAATATATCGCACGAAGAATTTTTTTATCGTTTTCTTTTAATTTTAATGAAAAGTTTAATAAATATTCGGATGATAAATTTGATAATCAATTTGATGAAGGGTTTGATGAGCAATTCAAGAAGCTGATTGATGATCGGTTTAAGGAGCAGACCATGAGCAGTTTGAATATTATTCTGTTATTTTACTGCTATTCACTACCATATAATGACCATATAATGAAGGACTTTCATTCTTCCCCACCAAAAATCTTTTATCCTCATTATTTGTAAGTGCAACTTTAGTTGTTTGTAAACTATGTATGTGGTTAGTACTAATACAAAATTGAGGTACAGAAAAGGTAGGGTTAAATCTGTTTTTTAATGTTACTTCTTTAGGTTTTAGACATTTTGATTTTCCTAAAAACCTGTAATATTTGGGTTTTAATAATATTAACCTTCACTTTTGTTGTATTGAATTTTAAACCGAAAGGGTCAAGCAAAAACTCAGACGGCTCCAGCAAATTTGATAAAACCAAATAATAAAACTAATGTTGGCGATTACTTTGTGTCACAACTCAATTCTTTTGATATAAATAGTTCTAAGTTTTAATTAATCTCAAATAAAGAACTGAGAAGTAGTTTAGGGACCTAAAAATTAAAGACGACCATAGGCCTTCTAACGGCAGCTCGCGGGACACAGCGTGAGTCCGAACCTTAGCAGTCTTAGAAGTAAGACTCAACTTTGGCGGCCTCATAACCATTGGTTACATTACAAACGTTGTCTAGCGACTGGTAACCATTGGGTGCGGTTGAAGGTTGTATGTATAAGTGCCAAGCTCATAAACCACCAATCCACCACTCATTGAAGAAAAAAGTTTTAAGGAGGACCGGTGACAAGATAAAAATATAACAAGAATCTTAAAAATTGATAAAATGATATTAAATAAAATTTTTGATTTTTAAGTTTATTAACGTACTTAATGTGGATAAATAAAACGAAAAAAATCCAATTGAACAATTTATTAAGCCTAAATTTATTAATAGTTAAATAAAATTCATTCATTGAAAGTTCTAGATGAAAATTAAATATCGAGATCAGAAAATCCGGAAATGAGAAAATAAACACCCAAGGCAAGGCGAATAAGTTGGGATAAATTCCAATATAATTTACTTTGGAAGTTTTGAATTTTGATTGGGGAAAATACGAATTGACGAAATCTGAAACTGGTTCTTGTCAAATTGCGAAGTCTATTCTATTGAGAACGGCGAATGATAGAGTCATCGCTAGGAGCCTAATAAATTATATGATATCTACATATAATACAAAAAAATTTACTAACCTGTCGATTATGCCATCGATAGGAATTGACGATAACTAAAAGATGAATCTTAAGAATCGGGGAAATCCAGTATAATTTCTGGCAGTGACCTACACAAAAAGGAAATAATAAATCAATAATCAACACATGATAAGATAAAAACTTTGCTCTCAACGGAGTAGTGGTGTTAAAAAAAGGAGAAGAAAAATATCCTTCTCACTCATCAGTAAAACAAAAAAATTTATATATATCTTACCCATCAGGTGCCCAGTGTTGGGCCAGAACACAAACGGCCTTGTAAAATGTTTAAATGAATCGGTAACACACATGCAAATATAACCTACAACTTTAAAATCAAACCCATGAAAACATCAATTAAACCTAGCAAAATATGAGAGAAAAGCAACTACATATAAAATAATAAACATAAAAATAAATTAAAATAATAACAAAAAAGCACCAAGATCCGCACGATATAAATATAAACATAACACAAAAAACCCAACAAATTCGACCGAAAATTGATAAAAATGAAAATTTCATGAAAATGAAATTTAAATCAAAGAATTTGAATTAGAATTTGAATAATTCAATAAAAATGTCAAATAAAAAATAATCAAAATAAATTAGAAAATAATAAAAATAAAGATTAGAATACACTAGAAAATATCAAGGTCGAATTTTGTTTTACCAAATTAAAAATAACACGCGATGTTAGGGACAGAAAATAGGTATAAATACCGATGCATTTTCACATAAAATTTAACAATTTTTTGAAAACCAAATTTTGAACTCATTTTAAAAATCTATTTCGAGACTATTTTTAGGTGAGCAGAAGTTTTATTTGGAAACTCTCTCCACGTCCCATCCTCGCAACCTCGGTAGAGCTCTGCTTGGATGTCGGCGTGGGGAGGGATATTTTTGTAATTTTTGTATGATGGTTTTTTGGCAAGTGTTGGGCCAGAACGTAAACGGCCTTGAGGAATGTTTAAATGGATCAGTAACACACATGCAAATATAACATGCAAATTTAAATAAACCTATTAAACATCAATTAAACCCTATCAAATATGAGAAAAAGAGAATTAAATATAAATTAATAAACATAAAAATAAATTAAAATAATAACAAAACGCACCAAGATTTGCACGACACCAACACAAACATAACAAGAAAACATAACAAATTCGACAAAATTGGAAAATTAATAAAAGTTCATGAAAATGAAACTGAAATCAAAAAATTTGAATTAGTAATAATTCAATAAAAATTCTAAATGAAAAATTATTAAAATAAATTGAAAAACAATAAAAATAAAGAATAGAATTCACTAGAAAATAACAAGGTCGAATTTTGTTTTACTGCATGAAATTTAACATGCGAGGTTAGGGACAGAAAATAGGTATAAATACTGATCCATTTTCACATTAAAGTTAACCATAAAACCATTTTTGAAACTATTTTCAAAGCTATTTTTTGAGCTAGAATTTTGTTTGCAAATCTATATTTAGAACTTTCAATCTTAGGTGAGAATTAGTTTATTTGGAGCTCTCTCTCCACGTCACATCCTCGCAACCTCGGTAGAGCTCTGCTTGGATCTCGGCGTGGGGAGAGATGCATTTTTATGCTTTTATGAATGTATTGGTTGCAAGTAATTTTGTATATTGTTTTAATAATAGATTTTTATAATATTAATAAATTGTTTTTATATATTTAATAAACTAAAATTAAATCTGTCGAAATTTTTCCGGCCCACAGCCAACACATATTGCAAGATAGTAAAATCTACATAGTACAGATTTGTGTAAGAGCGTGGAAAATCGCCAATGATATGTACCCGTGAAGACCTAGCGTGCGGAACGCAGGGGTCGTAACGTCAATATTACCCCTATAGATGAAACAAGAGATAAGGAAGAAGTCATCTGGCTGCTTCCTCGTTTCTCATTTCTGTAAAATCGACCTAAATTTATACTACACACGGCTCAAAATCATCACACCGAGTAGTCCAGTGGGCACTCAGTAAATATAATATAAACATAAAGTGTGCCTAAGGCCTATTAAAGGGAAGGGTACGGGAATAAATTAAATTGAAGTCGTTGATATAACTACATTAAACTAATATTTTGAAGTAAATTGGATAAAAATCATGGGTGTAATTAAATTGATTCTTATTTGGAACTAAATTAGTAGAAATTTTCGAATAAATAATTCAATGTTTCAGGTAAATTAAATTATAACTTAAAATAGCTATCGATTATAGATAAAGTAACAATTAAAGTAGATTTATAGTTTAAGATTAGAATAATTATTGAGAAATTCATTCATTAAACCCTTACAAATTAATAAAAGCACAGTGATTAGTTTAATATAATTCATTAATGAAAGGTAGAGGGACAACGAACAATTGAGTAAATTAGTATAACCGATTTTCAATAAGATTGTAGTAATCATTAGCAATTCATGAATTATCATAATTTAGTGATCAAAATTAGAGTAGTGACAAATAGTTCTTGGATTAAATTAGTATCATTCATCTTAATAACGTTAAAAAATTCATTAAGTAGGGACAAGTATTGTATTGTTTTGAATAAATTAAATTATTGTTAACTATTAAAATGATTAGTACTTAAATTCATTGATTATAAATACCAAAATTCTCAGTTAAAAGTGAGGCAATTCGTTAGATTAAAAGTGAAATAGCTCATGGATTAAGAGTAAATGAATCCCTTAATTGGAACTAAAGTAATGATTGCATAGAGTAACCCTTAGACTAGAATAAAATAAGTTATTGAATAAATTAACTAGTTAGTCAGAAGGAAAATAAACGAGTCAAACTATCGATAAAAATAGGTACGAATAAATCAACAACCCGCTTAAAATTGTAGGAAAATTATCGTAATAAACAAGGTTAATACCACGTTAAGGTGAATTAAAATAATCGGAATTTAGACTAATGAATAAATAAAATTAGTGAACGAAAACTTTATAAAATACAAAAAGTTGATCATAAACAATTACAAAACATAGATAAGGCTTACTGCCAATTGTCGATAGTACAAAATGAAATGATTTCAGATAAAGCAATAACTAAAATATCCAAAATGATAGGTTCCATAGATAGGCACAGGGAGGTAATCCGTCGTAATCCACAACGAATGTAAGCAGGTGACTCTAAAAAATGGGTCGATAAAGGTGTGAAAAATGTCTAAAATATTAAATTACCCCAAATCGATCCATTGTACGGCGAAAAATCCATCTATCGTAATATTGTGAATTAAAATAATCCGTGAGTGATATAAACAGGATGCGACATAGGAGTTTGAGGTTAACATGCATCGGTAATGTCAGGCGATTCGACCGGAAGGTGCGAATTCGCGTGATCGGAGATCTCTTCGTCGACATTGTGTACGAAATCCACTGCTAATAATATAAACATCCACGTAGCCATCACAAAAGCGGATATCCCCCCACTAATTGAATGTGTTCACAAAAGTGAACCTCCTAGTTGAAAAATTCGAAACTTAACTAAATTATGGTCAATCGTACGCAATCGTAAATATTGAAGTCAACTTAGCTAATATTATATATTAATAATTTTAAGAAAATTCGCATTTAATCCATCTCAACCTCATATAGACAGCAACCTTGAGTAAGATCAAATAACATTATGTGCCTAACGAATTCTAACTACCCGCAGGTAAATAACAATGCTTAGTACCTATTAGATTTTTAAAGATTGCAATTTTAAATAAATATTGGCACTAAACGATAACTTACTGTTGATAAAAGTCGAGGCTAGGCAGTTAACAACTTCTAAATGGGTCCTAATAACACCTTGATACTATCACTAACTTGATAAACGTTGATACCTAATAGATCGTAGAGTTCGGTTCGGTCGTAAAATAACACTTAACTTCTCATAATTAGTACAACCATTAAAGGAAAATATATAGGAGTACCGTGATGAAAGAGTTGTCACTAAATAACTTTCCCAAGGACTCAGAGATGCACAGCCTATTAAATTTGCAAAGGTTTGTAGTAATAATTAGCGCTAATCACATTCAATAAGTTTTGATTTTGATAAGCCCAACGGCAACAACCTAGTCATTAGTGAGTTTAGTACAAAGAAAAATCGGGCGAACTATTTAAATAAACTGCTTTTCTCCCCTATACGCCAGTAATTGATTTTGACGCATTTTTAGAAAAGAATATGCCGCTCGAATGGATCGACACACCAGTAACCGATGAGCAATGTCGGAAAGAATCACCCCCAAAGGCAGAAATCTTCAAGGAAATTCAACAACAGTGGCCGTATCCCACTACTTGGAGGTTACTGGGCCTAAACAGCGACCCGTGTGGACTCGCCGGACAGCAATATCCAGCAGCGGAAACCTATACTTATGCGCGGAATCTCCTCACCCAATGGGAGCGGGTGCAGGAGCAGGTGGATCTACAGGTGGTTAAGGCGAGGATGTATCTCGCAAATGTGGAAGAAGACATCCTCGCCGGGCGGATTGCAAAAGCCTACCCACCTCGCCCAGTCCGTGATACCCGACGCCCATACCCCGTGGTTCCTCCGAGAAAGAGCCGAAAGAAGCCGTTTCACGGAAAATAGTAATCCCAAAAACACTAACGATAAATATGAGCTAGCTTTGATTTTTTTTTGAAAAAGAAATATTCGTTACCCCGTCTTTGCGTTTGATCGTTTGCCTGAGAATACCCGTTCTAATCGATATGTTTATGATAATTATAAATAAAAATTATATAAATTATTAGAGTCAAATTTAACGAACTTATCCATTATAGCTATGGCCACCATCCAACTTCTGCAAGCGGAACTAGACCGCGTAAGGAACGCAAATGCGGATCTCCTCCACCAAATTCTCCAGTTGACCAAAGAGGTTCAGCAGATCAAAGCGACTTGGTCGGATCCGAAAAAAGTAAAAACGTTATACCTCAGGCTAACTGCAGCACAGAAAGGTTGGGCGGAAGAGCGACAGCTCAATCAGAGCCTGCGCACTCAAATACGAGGGCTAGAAGTCGCCCTAGCAGTCTGTCGGGAGGGGGAAGCGGTAACATACCCGCTCGTCTTCGCCCCGTCCCAGATAGCGCCGAAGAATCCTCTATCAGCAGACCAGTCCGCCGCTCCATCAAATAACCGTCGGCCGGGACGTAAGGAGCGTGCCCGACGCCGAGCTGCACAACAACCAAAACCATTCCATTAATTCCATATTTCTGTTGAATTCAATAAAGTAGTTGTACTTGCAGTCAAATTATTTCCTAGGGGCACTTACACACAGATATTACTAGGAATACCCGCATCGCAGCTTCAGATCATCTTTCCACATTCGATCATGAATTTAGGTCTTCTATCGACAGCTCGTGAACCCGAGGGTTGTCCGAGCAACTACAGTACTAGCGATAATACTCAATTTTTGCGGACAATCCACCACTTGAACACATTTCCAACGTTGCCTAGCGACGGGTGCCAAGTGGCGGTTAGAATCATTTTGTATGGCGTTACTGGGGCAACCACAGGTTAATTCAAACAAATAACGAAACCCTGTAACCCACCACAAGTAATTTTGTTATATTGTTTTGATATATTAATAAATATTTATAATGCATAAAATTAACTTGTTTTCATAAAATAAATTATTTTATTGTCGAAATTTTTCCGGCCCACAGCCAAAGACACACCGCAAGATATTAAAATCAAGATACTATTCAGATTCGTGTAAGTGCGTGGAATATCGCCGATGATCTGTGCCCGTGAAGACCCGGCGTGCGGAACGCAGGGGTTGGAACGTCAATATTATCTCATATAGAAGAAAGGAGAAATAAGGAAGGGGTCTTTTGGCTCCTTCCTCGTTTCTAGTTTTCTTTAAATTCAACCTAAATTATTCTACACATGGCTCAAATCACCACACCGAGTAGTCCAGTGGGCACTCATTAAATATAATATGAACATAAAGTGCGCTTAAGGCTTATTAAAGGGAAAGGCTGCGGGGAATGAAATTAATATGAAATCACTGCTATGAAATGAATTAATGAATTTAATTTAAATGAAACTTTAAATAAAAACTTCTCAATTATTATAAAATCAACTACCCAACTTTCTAGTAATACCGAGAGTTTACTCAGATCCAAATTCATCAGTACAACTGCTAGAGATACCTTCTTTTATTTTATAAAAATCAACCATAAATTGAATTTGACCCCATCTAAAACCGGATCAGCTTAAATTAATAATTGAATCAAAGGATAGAATAGGAAAACTTTTATTATAAAGATTTCACGACCCACTTGAATAGCTAATTGCTGTAGTATCAATAAGATAAATTCACGAAATAGGCCATCCGCCATTGATATTCATTCTCCTAAAATATGACAGTTAACTTGATGCAAATGTCCAACAAGTGCTTGACCATAAACAACTCCCGATCACCAACACAAACCCGACCACGATTGCTAGCAACTTAAATTACCCATTATTCCATCAATAAATATTAACTAATGTAAAACCTAACGACTCGACGGTTTCCGAAAAATCGACTAAAAATTGAAAATGACAACCCAATATTGTAAAGACCCAGTGAATAGGAATAAAATCCGGTAATTAAAAATTCCAATATTGATGAACGAAAAGAAGCTCATGACTTTTCTAACGCGATGATACCTTGAGAGTTTAATTAAATGTGTTAAATATTAATAAAAATAAATTAAAAGTCAAATAGATTTGACGTGAATTGGAATTAACGTAGGAACACCCGCCGTGACATCGGGAAGTTGACGATGCCACGAGCGAGTTTTCCGCCGTTATTATCCAGAGAAACAAAACTTACGATTCTCCAACGTCGAATTTCGATATCCATTTCGAAAATTTAACGATTGACAAAGTCAACAATTCGAACGGATATCGAAATTGTTTATTGTAAACTAATTTATCTGAACGGCGACTAGTGCCGGCTGACCAAATTCCATCCCACCAATCACCATTCGGTGACGTGCAGAATCGTTCCAACCGGATACGAACACCCACGCAAATCAGTAAATATTAAATACTGATCACCTGAAACATTTGGATATTTCCCTTCAACAATGTCAGATAACATGGAATTAACACCAAACATGCCCAACGAGGAGGCGGTCGCAGCATTGGAACTAACCACAGAGGCAACTAGTCCGAAGGATCACATGTCGACTTCTCTCGCAGACCGGTGGAGATGGGCTGGGCACGTTACAGACAAGAGAGATGCCCAGAATTTCCCCCGTCGAGATTCCCCATCGGAGATGATTTGGGTCATGAGCTGACCGAAGAATGGCGCCCGGCCGAAGAAATCCACCGGCAGACTCAGCAGCTACTTGAGAGCCTGGAAGCCCATCAAAGACAAGTGGATCTACAGGTGGTCCGAGCTCGCCAGTATCTGGCGAACGTCGAAGAGGACTTACTGGCGGGTCGGATTGCCGACAATTATTGGCACCACCTACAAGGCACTACGACACGTGCCCCTCCATCCACAACGGCCCGAGCCCGTAACACAAAAAGGCCAACAATGTCCATCTCTGGCTATACGCCAGAAGAATGGGTAGAGAAGGGTTTCCCCTGATCTATTGGAAAACAGTGGAGAACTCAAATTTGATTAATCTTTGGTTTGACAATAAATAATATTAATTGTACCTTTTGATGATTAGTTTAGAATTTTTATATTTTTTTTTGTAAATGATTTTCCAGTTGTTTGTTTGGTTTAAACATAGTTCATATAAGTATGCTCTGTTAGTAACCTCACACCCTTAATCATTTTCTTTATTAGCAATGGAACCTGTTCAAGTACTCCAGAAGGAATTGTCCCGCGCCCAGCAATCGAACAAAGCTCTATATGAGCAGATAATCCAACTTACAAAGGAGGTCCAACAAGTGAAATCCACCTGGGTGGACCCAGCGAAACTCAAATCTCTCTATCAACGCCTCACAGCTGCTCAAAAGGGTTGGGCCGAGAAACGACAATTGAATCAGAACCTCCGGACGCAGATAAGGGGGTTGGAAGTTGCCCTGGCCGCCAGTAGTGAAGGAGAAGCGGTGACTTATCCTCTTATCTTCGCCCCATCCCAATTGGCGTACCGGGATCCAGTCAACAACCCAACGCCCGTGGCGACTCCGTCAACAATACCCTCGAACAGTTACAGACCGGGGCGTAAGGAACGCGCACGACGCAGAGCCGCACGCCTGGCAAACAAACTCAATTAGTGTGTCCTATATTGCTTATAAATTAATTTAAATTGTAAATAATGTCTAATCTACCCTGTTTTGTTTATGAATTGAATAGAATTATAAGTATTGATAAATCGTTTAAAAGGGATATGTTAAAATTGTGAATAAAATTAAATTGCCGCAGAAAAGTCATGAGTATTCATACTTCGTCCTATGAATGTCGTTCCATTTCTACCTATCAACATGAGTCTGACCTTGAATCTTCGCACACAGGGGACATTACAAAGCGAGCATAGGTCTTCCATCGACAGCTCGTTGAACCCGAGGATTGTCCGAGCAATTACAGCATTAGTAATAGCGCTCACTTTTTGCGGACAATCCGCCCACTCGAACACATTTTCAACGTTGCCTTGCAACGGGTGCCGAGTGGTAGCTAGAAAATATTTATATGGCGTTACCAGGGTAACAATAGAAAGATAAAAACAAACGTCAAAACCCAGTAACCCACCACCAGCAATAATGACTAAATTATGAAATCATATTGTTTATATACCAAATAGTTACATACATCAACCAATCAAAATCGAGTAAAGATTAGAAAATTATTTAGATTCGATCAATTAATTCACACACACACACACACGCAAGTTTAAACACATACATTATATTACTCAAACAAGATTCACATGAAAATGCAGATCATAAACGTTCATTAACTAATCAAAATCACGCTTTTGATGTTGCATCGATATTGCAAATATGAGTAATATTACAGGGCATTGCATGAAAGTTATAAATTATTTCATCAAATTGTAACAAAATAAGAAAATATTACAGTGAATCGCATCAAAGTACTTAAATATTACAGCAAATTAATAAAATATTTCATTAAATAGCCACAAAGTTATAAAATATTACAGCCTAATTATAATATATTTTTTCGAATTGCAGCAAAATAATGAATCATTCCATCAAATTTAATCAAAGTTATAAAACATTACAGTGAATTGTAACAATTTAATAAAACATTACAACAAATTATTTAAACAAAGTGATAAATAATTTCATTGCAATACACTATATTTTACCATGTGAAAATGCAAGAGTTAATAAACAGTGTGTAGTACATTTTAAAATGTCAAATCAAACTATCTTGTAGAGAATTAAACTAGACCCATAAATTGTTACAATTAACACTCCATAAAAGCATGTAAACTATGTGAAAAGTGTCATTGTTTTAATAAAACATGTGTGTAGGACACACATCACAACACTTCAAATATGTGAATAAGCCATATTGTAAAGAATTACATTTTACAAATTTTATAAAATTATGGAGACTGTGAAAAGTATCAATTATACAACATGTGCAACACACATACCACAACATTTGAGATTTCAAATCAAGCCATACTATAGAGAAATTAATTATAACTACAGATTGTTACAAAAAACATAATAAACTTATGTTAACTAGATGAAAAAGGCATAATTCACAACAAATCACGTGTGTAACACACAACCCACTATTTCAAATCAAGCCATATCATAAAGAATTAAATTTTACATACTATTACAACAAATATTTCATAACAGTTTGTAAACTAGATGAAAAGTGTCAATACACTACGATATTTTCAATTTGTAATCAAGCCATATTATAGAGAATTAAATTGTATCTATATATAGTACACTGAAAACGGAGTCGGGTCCTTTAATATAGACGAAAGCCCTTGTTGTTGAGTATTATCTATGGAAATTGTAGAACTCAGGAGTGTATCCGTTAAAAATAACTGTCTTGGTACAGCTCAGATGAATGAAATGTAATAAAAAAATATATTTTTAAACTAATAAAATATCAAATTTAATTTTTACATCTATAATCTAACAAAAACAACTATTATCTAGCAAAATTTACTGAAATATAACCACAAGTAAACATCTGAAAATTCGTAAAAGAGGATAAAATTCCAATAGATTTGAATCTTCTTGGTAAGCATTGGATTATTAAATTTGCTGGGCAGTGATGGGTAATCAAAAATGGTAATACAGCCTAAGGGTTAACTACTTCTCACCCAGTGCCTGCATAAGAAGTTTAACCGCTAGCCACCGTCAAAATTGACGTTGGTACTGTGTGCTAGTGGGTTGAATATTAGCAAAAGGTGAGCCTCTTTTTAAAGACTGCCAATGCCCTAATATTCAGACATGCTCTTATTTCAATGGTCCCCGTCTCAATTACTTAACTATTTTTAAAACTTTTAATATTTAACTGTTTAAAAAAATTTTTATTACCAAATCAAAATTAAACACAAATAATATTATTATCAATAGTACAGGTTAAACATTAACACAATTATCACAGTTTCTGTTAATATGGGCACTCAAAACCCGTTTGCATTTAGTATATAACCCATCATTCAAGCGTTTGTGCAATTTGAATAACCTTTCACACTCTTTCTTGCAAGGCCGATTTATCTTTCGGTTTCTTTCCGAAACTTTCTCTGGCTGGCGTGAGGTTCCCGGAGTGAGTATCTTCACTCCAATATTTTTTCCCGTAACATTGCGGATGACTATCGCCTCTTTCTCGGCAGATAGTTTGGTACCGCTTTGGACGAGTCCAGTTCGAATCTCGTCTTTCAACTTCAGATCCATAATTTCCTTCTCCTGTTCTTGAACTTTCTGTTCGACTTGTCTCAAAGCCTCATCCTTCTGCGTCAATTTAATCTTCAGAGCTTCTACCTCAGCTCTCAATTTAGAAATTTCACAAGGAGTAGGCATTTGAAATTCAAGAAATTCCGTTCTATAAAAAGATCGGCATTTTTAAGTTTTCTCTATCGTTTGTATCCACTATTTGTATCCACTTGCCGTTAGTACTGTATAATGTAATTCAGATATTCTTCACTTGTCTCCATTTTTGATCTCCATATGCTGAGTATTTTTGTAATAAAGTTTGTCCCATTGCCTTGCAACAAAACTATTACATTTATGTTTTCATTATATGAAAAAAAAGTAATTGGTAACAATCGAACTTTTAAATTCTGTCACGATGCCAGTTAATATAATGCTATCGAGACTGTCGAATTCGTCATCTGCTTTTTTGGAAAGCCTGTAAATTCTGACAGTGACAATTGTACCAATAGTGTCGGCCTCTGAGTATATACCCTTTCTTTGATGAGGGTGTTGAAATGATTGGTAATATATAATCTCTTTATTGGGAGACTGCCTGACTTTCCATATCTAAAATTAAAGATATACTGATATACCAATACTGACTAAAAAAGAATGCATAAATTTCAATTTGCGATATCTAAATATGGTAAGTTCGAACGGCTAGATAGAGCTCTGCATATTTATGTATTTAAATATACATAAATAAATATAATGCATTTATTAAAAAATATTTGACTATGAATCAGTAAAGATATCGATGCTTTTTAATAAATGCAATTTAAAATGAAAAGTAATCAGTGGTGAAAATTAAAGTTCTTATATAAATACATATGCGGTTTTAACGTCCGGGAGTCATTAATTGTCATATGTGCGTCATTCGCACCTGTTGCTTGTTTGAAATATTGATTTGTCCACATACACAACTTTCCGGTTGGTTGAAAAATCCAGTTTTGCTGATATGATAACCCTTATCCTTATTTGTAATTTTGAAAAACAGAACTTAGTTTCAATTGAACGAATTGTATGCATCCATTACAGATTTTTTTTAACCTAAATAAGTTAAGCAGCAATTCCTAAATATTGAAATATAAACAAAATTAATCTGCTGGATTTTCTAGTATTAATGTTTTTATGGATTTTATTTTATTGCAATAATATTGACCTATTAATTATTTAAAAACCATTTAATCTAAATCTGAGACAAAAACATTATTGGCTATAAAAATGTGAAGGAAATTGATGAATTATGGAAAAAATGGTATCTAATAATGCACAAATAACCCAAAATGCATTAAATAAAGAAATTAATTATGACAATGCTAAATGGAATAGCAGTAAAACAATTTTGGTGAGAAAAATAAAATGCTAACACATTCACAACACTGCAATGAGTTAGACACTATTGTTCACCAGTGTCGAACAAAGAGATTGTTATGTAACTTTCATTTATAAACATATTAAGTTGCGGTAATTTCAACGGTTATAAATTGTTTTATATAAATAATAATGTCATTTGCATAGATTATCTACGCAAGTGACTGTTCGATAACGACGATCAACCGTGGATCAACAATTTTGGCGAGAAAAATAAAATGCAAACACATTTACACTTCAAAGAAAAAATAAAAATTACCAATCACTAAATATTATCAATTTAAAACATTTAGTTAATAAAATACTGAGAACAATTATTATAAGAATAATTTCACGTGTTTATTATAATGTAAATAGCTCGACTAATATACGAGCGTTTTTGAGAACCCAGCTGAATCTCCTGTATGAACGTACCAGGACGGTCGTTGGTGCTTGTTATGTTCGAATTACTATGAAAACGCACAAAATATATATTGTGTAAAATATTAAAATTATATATGAAATAATAACAATATATACAATCGATTATTATTTCACTAACATTTTTTTACAACAGTTTGTTGACAAACTTGTTGACTGAAATGTCATCAATAATTTCTGTTCTTCAAAATTTTCAATCTTTTAATCATTAATTTTCATTTGTGTTTTATTAATTCCAATTCTCTTTATTAGTTATCAAAATGAGAATTTATTTAAAATTAAAAATACATAAATTATAGTAATAATCAGGGATTGAAACCATTGAAATAAACATGTTGTTTCGGTTCAATGGTTTTCCGTAAAAATCAAAATGGTTTTTGGTTTTTACTATTTAATGAAATGGTTTCGTTCGGTTCTTGTTTCTAGTATTTCAAAAAACCAGATTTAGGATCCTGTATTAAAAAATAATAGAAAAAGGTATCAATCGAGGTCGTTATCGTGGAAATAAGTAATCGTAGACAGTGTATATTAATCGGAATAAAGGTTTTAACAAACAAAGAATTTCAGTTAAGAAAATTTCAATTAGAAAAAAGTTTAATAAGGTTATAATTATCTGCAGGGGCGGAATAAAAATTAAGGAGGTTAACATAGAATGTAAATAGAAAATAACGGAATATATATTGCGCGATTAGCGTATGTCGAATTTCCTTAAACTTTTATCATGTTAATGTTAAAGATAATTATTTTTATATAAATTGTTGAATCCGGTACAAAATGCCAAAATTACCATTAAATCAATTGAATGTTTTTTAATTATACAAATAAAATTAACAAATTTATTTTTAAGAAACATAAAGTAAAATAATATAAATTTAGTGGATTTAACAATTTAGTTTTAATAGTAGTAGTATATTTACCAGTACGTTTTGTCTTCTATGACACCCGTGTAAGAAGCACGAATTCTCCAAATATTTTCCATACACTTACAGTGATTGTCTCTGTGCTTTGTTTATGGTCATTGCACAAGCGAGTCGCACCTCAAACTGTAAACGTTTAAATTCAAATGGCATATCTGTTGGGACCATTAGAATTCGTGGTAACAGTACATCTTCCCCCTTGAATTTGCCATTCAAAATTGTGGCTTCGATGACATATTTCATAATTATTTTTACCGAAAGTCTTGTACCGTTACAAAGTTGTGGTGAATTGATGATTCGGAGAAGAATGATAGGCACTCCAATTTTCGATAATAATATGTGCGGTGGAATAACTGGTAAATTCATGTGAATTCAAGAATTCCTTTGGGTAATTGACAAATTCGTCTTGATTCATCAGTATAGATAGACATATATGTTGTCCATTCGCCTGGTATTCCACTTTGAATTTTGAAATTGATGGCATTCACATCATTGTTGGTAGCGGCTAATATAGTTAGCAAATTGGGTCACTGATGATTTTTGTAATTTCATGTGATATTTGGGAAAACTTGTTGAATCAATTCGTCTTTAGTTTATGCCATCCTACAAAAGTTTGCTGGCAGTGTGATACATTGTGTAGATTTGTCGATTGTCAATTTCCAATTCCTAATATCTAGCAATTATTTTGCGAAACGTTCAGTGGATACATCATTTTGTAGTTGAACACGTATGTTGGTTTTCAAAGTCAATTTCTTAACATTTCGCCATAAAACTGATGATTTGAGACATTGATTAAGTTCATCAGCTGTTTCTGTATTTTAAAAATATAGATTAATTTTAAAATTTTTAGGATTTTTAGTTTTAACATTTTCTATTTACAAATTAATTTATAATTTCAATTAATATTTAAAATTCGAAGCTAGAGATTTTATCTTAAGAACCTGTCACCTCACATCTATAACACATGATAAATTATTCATCCGTATGATTAGATTATTGAAGTTTTTAGCACTTTTATTTTTCTGATTGTTAATTGATCTATTAGAAATTGCTAGTAGTAGTGATTTGTTCCTTCGTCATATGGAAAACAATACGATGAGATACTTTCTTTACTTTGACAGTTGCTTATCTTCACATGAGTTGTTTGAGTTTGACTCTTCTGGCTTCATTTAACTTGGTAGGATAGATTAATTTTAATGAAGAGTTCCATCTGCCATATTTTCCATATACTTCTGGAATATTACACATTTTCGTGGTTGGCACTAATTTTTTAGTTCATAATCTTTTTTTCATAAAATGACCTATACACTTTTATCTTTTTCATCCATATTAGTGTTTTTATTTTCACGTTTTTTATCTTTTACACTTATCTTTTTCATTCATATTAGTCTTTTAATTTTCAAAGTAATAGGATTTTAGAACTGGTTTGTGGTAGCCAGGTATTTATTGCGTCTTCATATGACATTTTATTTAGGTTTGTTGAAGTGTTAATTAAAAAATTTCTATTTTCATGTTATTTATTAATATTCTCGAATTTTCTTGTAAATTTTTTTAAAAATTTTCCATTTTTTTATCAGATATTGACAAAATCTTGGTAAAATATTCCTTAAAAATTTCAAAATATTTTTTTCCAAATTTTAAATTAAATTTTCATAATTTCACATGTTACCACAGGGATTTTTTTGGAAATTTTCATAAAAGCTAGTATAATGCATATATAGAAATGTATTAAATGATCTGTTATAATTTGGGTTAATTGGTTACTTTTGACTAGTTTGAATTGAGTGGTGAATTGAATTACAATTTGGATTGTATTAAAATGAAAGCTGTTTCTTTCGATTATACAAATAGATCGGTTCTTTACGATTAGTGATATGCATTTCCCGTCTTTTTTTTGTTATCGGGAAACGGGAATTTTTTCCCTCAGATCCCGGGAATCCAGAGAATTCCCCGGATTATTAAAATTATTGTATTTAGAAATTAAAATTATATATTTTATATTTATAACAAGTATCAATATAATTTTTTTTTAAATAAATTTTTTAATATATGAAATACAGAAAAAAGTTTGAGATATAGTATTTTAATGTATTAATTATATGCGCTGATTTTATTCAATTGAGTTTTTTTTATCGTAACAAAATATAAATTTTAGGTTTAAAAAATAAAAATAAACATAACATAAAAAAATTCAATTAAATTATAAGAGTATTAAACATCTATAAAATTATAGTGCTACATAAAAAATATAATTACAAAATATAATTCAAAATTAATAATTTTAAAAATTTATTTTTTCAAAAAATGGTGCTTTAAAAAGCATAAGCAGTCAATTGATGAATCTTTCAATATGCTTCTTTTTTTGATACTATATTACTTGAAATAGAAAAATTACGCTCATTTTGCGTATACGTAGGTTTAATTGTGTTGAACCAACACACAATTTTGTTTAATTGAATCGGCAATAGCACGTAAACACAACACGCAGATTTAAATCAGACCCATAAAACATCAATTAACCATGCTAAAATATGAGAAAGAAATAATTAAAATATAAAATTAAAGACATAAAAATAAATAAAATAATAACAGAACGCAGCAAGATCCGCACGAAACAAACACAGAAATAACACAAAAACACGAAAATTTGACCGAAAATTGACAATTTACTTAAAGAAACAAGAGTTCATGAAAGTTAGAACTAAAATTAAATGATTTGAATTGGAAACAATTCAATTATTTGTTAAAAGAATAAATTGTCAAAGTAAATTCAAAAATAAGAAAATTAAAGTTAGAAAATACAAAGAAATTCCCAAGGTTAAATTTTGTTTTACTACTTCAAATTTAACACGTAAGGTTAGGGTCACAAAATAGATATATATACCGATTCATTTCCACAGAATTTTAACCAGTTTTTACCAGTTGTAATACAACAACTACTGTTGGTATAACAATCAGTGTGTTTACTAAAACTCGAATCACTCGTTATTACCTTACTCAAAGCTACGAATTTATTTATCGAAAGTAAGCAAGAATGACTTGCTAATTTTGTATGAACTGAGTGTCAATGATGAATGGAAACGAAATCGACATTGGTTAAATATATATATATATATATAAAACGAACTTATTAAATTACTACGTCAAAATTTTACCGGCCCACAGCCACACACCAACAAGTTAGTAAAATATTACATAAAGATCGATCAGTGTAAGTGCGGTGTAAGTCCGCCAATGGCTCGTTCCCGTGATAGATCTCGCCGTGGGTAATGACGGACTCGAACGTCAATTCATTCATTATCAGGGGCAGAAGGGAGATCTGGAGGCAATCTTTTGGTTGACTACCTTTCTACCTACTCCCAAAAATCGACCTAAAATATCATTACTCAACGGCTAAAATATTAACACAGAGTAGTCCAGTGGGCAGTCTTAAACTCTAACATCAACATAAAAAATCCCTAGGATCAACTTGACGTTAACGGGAAAGGGGCTTGCGGAAATCGATGCATCGGACTTCTAAAAAAACTTTTTAAATTATAAATAGTTTAGTCAAATATGATAAAAACAAAAGAAAGAAAAATATACGATTAATAATTTACGACCACTACTCCAAATTAGTTAAATCACGACCAGTGATAATTTAAAAAAACGTGTCCACACTATTACTAATACGAAAGGAACCAAGTTATTCCGCTCTAAAATTCAACCTATTATTATTTTATTTTCTCCATTTATGTCATAGGCTAGTATTTACCGGAAATTAAAGATTACCAAAAGTCCCTGTCGTCCGCAACTCTCGGGACATCTCACGTTCTGTACCTGAGATCGTATAAGCGTGCGTTTTTGTAACATAGGATAATATGAGATAAATTTGTCTCTGACTTCATTTTACTCCACATATCGAAGTCTCCCGTATTAATATTATCATACAAACCATGCAACGTAAACTATGCACCAAGTGCAGACACATTAAACCAAAATATTAATCGACACGAAACCAAAAGATTTATTCATAAGGAAAGAATTTGTACTGATGCATCATGTCCCTCATTTACTGATTTGTTCGGAAAATTGAGGAGAACTCGAAGATGCGCGAACATTAGACTAAGGCACCGCGATTTGAGGAAGCCATTCAAGCCAATAGAGTACGACGAATATTAACCCATGACCCAACGGAATAACAGAAATCGAAGCCGGCTACCTCAGGAATCTCCGATAGAAGGGGATTGTTATCTAAATAGATTAGTTAATATGACAGAATCATTAAGTCGAACCTGATTAGACGACTCGCAGACGTGTTAAAATTGAAACCTGGAGTCGTTCGCATTTATGGCAGGAAAATCCACATGATCGAGCAAGACACACAGAGAAGGAAGAAATAACTAAATCGGTGGACGGAAGAAAAGACAGAGAAATTATCGGGGACAGAGAATTTCCAGATCGATGAGAGAGAATAGAAAGAATAACCAATCATCAGCGGCCACCGAAATCTATCTGTGGCCACGTAGCAGCACACATAGCGGCGAGATATATATGGTTAATCATATCCATATTGATCCAGAGTTACCATGCCGAATTTCTCAACGCCAATAACTTCTATGCATAGATCTGATTCTGAAGAGACTCATGAAATGAAGGTGACCGGAGATCCTTACCGAAAAACCACTTAGATACAAGGTCACCAAGCCAAGGCAACTGCAATGCGTGCCCAAAGAAATGTTCAAACTGAAAATCATTCCACAGGTACGGTTACTCTGGCCACCTTTTGATATGTAGTAAAGGAATATAAATTTACTATTTATGCTCGTTCATTCCTGTAATAAATATCCAGCCGTGAATTTTATTCCTGTGAAAAATAATTATCCCCTAAATTGAGATCAGGCAATTGGCATTTATCTCTACGAACAACCTATCCTTACCTGCTCCCGTAAAAAATCCTCCCATTTAGCCATAATAACCTCACCCGATTGAGTTGTCCATTTTTTTGTCGGATCTCACTATTCATTCTCACCTAAACTAGCAAAATAAATTATGAAAGCAATGGTTTAGTGGTACCCGGAGAGTTTTCCGTTGTAGAGAAACGCGGTTAGTCATATCATCATTGATTTCCCATACATGTAATCCGACATTTTAGTCAATTTTGTAAATGTTTTGTTTCATTTTAACTATCAAAATTAATCTCTATTCGCCGTAATTTTAACACTTTCATAATTATGATATTTAAACTATTTTTAATCATTTCCTTTTCTCATTGTTGCCCAAAAGATAATCCCATTCAAATCAAAAAGAGAGGGATCAAAATCCACCGGGCATGTCATAAACTCGCTATCAACCCCACCACTAAATTGGAAGTGGACTGATCCTATTGCAAATAATCATGGAACGCATGAAACGCTGTTACGATAACTCATTATTATTAACATTAACAGGTACCCATAGTAGCAGCTGGGATTACGTAGATCGCGCTACCTTAACAGTGTCAACTAAATTTGTCGGGAGATACCGACAAGCGTTATGGGATCGGGGCTATACCATATCGACCTATGGTACTCCCGAATGGCCAAACAAGAACGCCAATGAACAAGTAGACATTGAGCTCCCCAGCATCCTCATCAAAAGGGAGCCGGGTAGAAACCCGGCACGAGAAATCCGGCAAAAGGCGGAAGGTGAACTCAACCGCCTGAAACAATTGGAATGGCGCTATAGGTATTTAGCGAACCGACAAAGAGAGCATCTTGCCAGGATAAATCGGGATATCGCCAGCGGGCGAATTCCTAGTTCGGACGGCACCTGCTCATCTATGGAGTGGCATATGATCATCGAGATCAGTCACTACTGGAGAGTGACGCACCCGTTCATCTGATGGTCTCGTAGAGTCTATTGCAACAGACAT
This sequence comes from Schmidtea mediterranea, assembly GCA_022537955.1. Lineage (NCBI taxonomy): Eukaryota > Metazoa > Platyhelminthes > Tricladida > Dugesiidae > Schmidtea > Schmidtea mediterranea. The sequence continues at coordinate 31,827,898 of CM039681.1, forward strand.
TTGGGATATACTGGAGAATCGCGGCACCGAGGAACACGCCTACTCGCGGAGGCGTTTAATGAACAAGAGGCCATATTTGGCTTGAAATTTTGTTGTGTCCTTTATTTAAATAAATGAGTTTGTGTCAATACATTGTTTTAAATTTATTCTGGTTAATTTGAATAACGATGTTTCACCCAAAAGTTATTAAAGCAAATATGAATATGCTCACTCGGGGATAGCGGTGAATGAAAAATGATAATAGTGTTGGGACTGTGATTCCCTACTTATTTTCTGAAATTAACCCTATGATTTATCTGATATCTATTTCATTAAGGAAAACCGATGATGGATGCCATGCAAAAGATTAGTAACGAGTTAAAGGATCTTCGCAAAGAGAATGCAAATCTGGATCAGCAATGTCTTCAATTAAACCGCGAGCTGCAACAGATTAGAGCCACTTGGTCTGAGCCGGCTAGGGTGAAGCAACTCTATCATAAAATCGACGCGGCGCAGAAGGGCTGGCAGGAGGAGATAGCCCTGAACCAAGCCCAGAAGGTCCAGATTCGTGGGTTGGAAGTGGCCATAGCGGCAAGCCAGGAGGGGTAGACCGTCACTTATCCCCTGGTCTTTGCCCCAGCCCAAGTGGCCTACAAAAATGTGACGAGTCCTGTAGATCAACCATTAAAACCAAAGTCCCGCGCAAGACCAGGAAGGGCAGTAAGGAAGCGGCAGAAGCAACAAAAACTGCCCTAAGACAAGGATCGTCTCGATAGTATAATGCATTGATGAATAAAAATCTTCTTTGTCATTTGTTTGTTTTCTCAAGATAAATATACTGACACCGGAAATAAATCTCTCTGAGGATCAAGATAGTACGATTCGAGGTAAAGTGAGTAAGGGACCTAAAGGAGATAAGACGAGCATAGACCTTCCATCGGTAGCTCGCTGAACCAGCTGTAGACCGGGTCTTAGCATTTTTGGAAACAAAGCTCCCCTTTGACGGTCTCAGAACCATTGGTTACAGCACCAACGTTGCCTAGCAATGGGTAACCAGTGTTATATGATTGGGGTCAAGGTCACAATAACCACCTCTAACCCCACAATTGTCATCATTGCATCCTTTAAATTTCTAAAATTGATGGTCAGCTCTCCAGTCGTCTCATATAAGTTAAATTCTTTCATTAAAGTTGTAAACTGATTTGCGGCTGGCTGTGATGTTTTCAAAATTGCTTGCATTGACTCTTCTAACATATTTTTAAAATTTTTTTTTCCTTTTTTAAATTAATATCAGATTCCAAATAAGGGTCATTTTTTTCAAAATCCACTTCATTTTGATCTGAATTGTTTAATAATTTTTGCATATAATTTTTAGCCACTTATGATATCGCACTTTGATGTTGAGTAAAAAAATTTATCATCTTTTTCTAGTAAATTCTTTGGGTCTTGCAAAAATTTTAGTAACGAAACTATTGGTTTATTTCTTCTTTTGGTTAATTGAAATTTAAAGTCATTCATAAGTTTTAAGCTGAGCACTGAATTATCCATTTGAAGTGCATTAAATAAAAATTTCAATGCTCCTTCACCTGTAAGAAGATTAGCATCTTTGCGACTTAAAGCTTCGACAACAATTTTTAATATACATTTGGCTTTCTTTGTTTCCTCTGATCCCCAAAGATGGCTCATATTTAAATCTTTTAAAGTTTTTTGTATTGGATCGATAACCCGCAAAAAACGATCTACCATCACTTCAAGACTGTTCCACCGTATACGACAGTCGATAAGTAAAGAAAGATCTTTCTTTTCTGCATCCATTATGTATTGCTGTAAAATGGAATTCTTTACTGGTGAATTTTTAATAAGCAATACAATTTTTCTTATTTTCGCGATTATGTCCAGTATATTGAATTCAGGATCAGAAGTTTGCAAAAACTGATCAGCCCCAATGATAATAATATCATCATCATTTATATCTTCCTCAGTATCATTGTTTTCATCAATTTCATCCTCAAGCTCTTTGTTTTCAGAAAAATTATCGAGTAATTTCTTTTTGGTGTAGAATACGGATGTAACTGCTAAATGAATGGCATGATTGTAGCAAAGTTGAGATTCGGAAGGTGACAATCGTCCATATTTTATCATCACACTTGCCCCATCAGTTGTTGTTGGCACAATATCTTTTTCATAATCCAATTCAAATAATTCTAATTTTTCTTTAACCAATTGAATTAGTTTTTCCGATGTATAAGATCCCAGTAGTGTTATTAAAGCTAAATTATCTGAGTCGCCATCACTATAGAAGATACGTATGTTCAAATATCTACGAGTTTTTATACTGGTCCACTCATCGATTGAAATACTTGCTTTTTTATTTTCCAACTTCATTTTTTAAATTTTTTGAATGGTTTTGGTTTTAATGTTAAGATAGTAATCGTAAATCAACTTCATTATATCTTTTGGTTGGGCTGATATAGTAAATCCTTGAGCATTCAAACTATTATGAATAAACTCACTTTTGCTTATTTGGGAAAATGTCAACCCATCTTTAGCTGCTAACTTAGCCAATATTTCTCCTACTGTAGGACGATTGGTTTGGATAAACTTGTCGAGAGTAAGTGGCGCTCTAGTTTATTCTTAATTTTTCCAAATCCTGATCATCATTTGCTTTTCGTTTTTTTAAATGAATATGTTGCAAATGACGATGTAAGCCGCTTGTAAAAACACCTTTGAAAAGTATTTCCTTTCTACAATTATTACATATAGCAGTTACATTGTTCTTCTCAAAACACTTCCAAATGTTACTATAGTTTTCGTCTTCTTTGCTCATTTTAAAGGGCTAAATAAATGTTTTTAAAGTATGCTACTAATTGTAAACTGGAATCAAACTTTAATTGAAATTATTCAAAAAATTAATAAATTCTGTATGATTTTCTCTGCTTTATACTCTTTTTATTGTCGATCGGGGAATTCAATTAGGGAAATTCAAATGTGTTTCCCAGGATTCGGGAAATTTTTTTTGAGGGAATTCCCGGGACTAATCTCTATTTACGATTATGCAGTTTACTCCTGTACTTGATGTTTATTATTTATTGCCCTGGTACACTTCTGAACATTCGGTGCTGATGCCACTTCCTTTATAATATTACCGTCAATTCTTTATCACTGAAACCAATTTTACAGTGAAAACTGCCTAAGACAAAACTTTAACGAACCGGGAAATATTTCCGACAGGTTTCCGTCTTACAGACTTAAAAAATATTTTTTGATTCTTAATTTTTAATGTATGTACATGTATGTTATTCATTTGGTTTATTAAACATTAGTTTAAAATAAAATAACAAAATTTGATATAAAAATTCAGACTACTATATAACAAAAAATAAAATATGTATACCTTACATTAATAAATTCAGGAACTATTATAAATACATACATACTACTCATATCTTACACATGAAATATACAAAAATAAATATACTTTATATCAAATAATTTGACATTACTGTTTGTTTAGTTTTTTGAACAAAATGATAACAACATCTTAGATTCAATAGTTATAGTATTTTTAACCATCATCCCATCACCATTTTGAGTAAATAACTTTTTAAGTGTTACAGCTGCATCTATAACTTGTTTATCAGTGATATTCTCATCTTGAAAATCATAATCATCATTTAGATCAACATTTGTTTGTTCAGCTTTGTATGCTTCACCGTTTAAAATTTGGTGTAACTCTATGTTGTCCTCAGTCATTGCTTCACTATCTATATTTAAATAATTTGAAGCCGAAATATTTTCTAAATATATTGTCCATTTAATGCAAACAAATGATAACATTAGAATTACAAATAAAGTCAAGGTCAAATTTTGTTTTAACACATCAAATAGAACACGCAAGGTTAGGGTCACATTATGTGTATATACTGATTCATTTTTTCATTCACTTTTTTTTCGTGAAGATCATTTTTCTAGCGAAAAGTTACTACTCGCTTTTATCTAGAAAAATTCTATTTACAGTGTGAAATCTATTCGGAGAGAAACGTTCGAAAAGTTTTGGAAGATCAAATTACAAAACACGCCCTCAAGTAAACTTCAAGTAAGTCCCTACTTGAGCTTGCTCTCTGGAAGTATGAATGATGCTAATTGTACTAACAATATTATGGGAGTTAATGTCTTGAAATTATACATTATAAATGAAACAGCTTTTTATTGTCGAAATTTTTCCGGCCCCAAAGCCGAAACATATCACAAGATAGAAAAATCCTACATACCATCAAATTATGTAAGTGCGTTTTCTCCGCCTATAATCTGTGCCTGTGAAGGTCTGGTCGTGAATAACGACGGATCCCAACGTAAATTTTGAAAACCTTTAGAGTTGTCGGGTAGGTCGAGGAGTAGTCTTTTGGCTGCCCCTTTCTCCCTTCGTCCAAAAAATCGACTAAAATCAGTAAAATACACTGGCTTAAATTTCATCACACCGAATAGTTCAGTGAGCACTCTTAACTTATAATATCGACATAATCTAACCCTAGGATCAAATTGAGTAAGGGAGTGAGTGGGGATCGTGCGAAATCTGTGCAACAAATCTCTAGTTGAGAAAATTAAGTAAATTTATGATGATATTCCAGAACCAATACAGTTAACCCTAGCGATAAATTTAACACGGATCTTAATTAATTTTAAGGATAATCAATAGCGGAATGTTAATTATTTTATTTTTAATGATAATCCAAAATCAATAGAGTTAACCATAGCGGAAAATTCCACGAGGATTTTTATTAATTAATTTTGTTTTGTAACGACAGTCTAGAACCAAATCGAGTCAACCTTAGTGGTAAATTTAACAGAGATTTTAAGTAATCCTTAAAAAATGAATGACTAATTTAACCTTGGAATAATAAAATAATGATGACCAAATAATATTGACCCTAACCCCACTATCAATAATAAATATACCCAACACTATCAAATACTAAAAAATCCCATTACTCAATAACAAAAGAGGTCAGTAGCTTCAACTACAACGTCGAACTAACTAAAAGATGGAAGGAGACTAGCTCCAGAAACAGTATCGTAACAGTATCAACCAAAATAAATTCAGGTCTGACAATAAACCCATAAAAGATAATCCGAGACAACAATGGGGAGAGGAGTAAGATAAACCAGTAGAGGAGCGAGAATTATTACTGAACTTAGTAATCGATTAATAATAGTGAATCCTGTAAGTAAAGATCATATTTGATAATAAACAAGTTGCCATCCAAACTCATAGTAATATAATCACAAGAAAAAATCATTAAAAATAATGCACGATATTCTATTAAATCGATCATTAAAACAAGGATGGCATAGCTAATGTTTGATTTTCATGTTAGTAACCCAACACAACACCCTCTCTCAGTGATAAGGGTAGGCCAAGCAACAGGGAGATATGATTTTGAACACCATCTAAATAAACCTAAATATACAAAACGTAAATTACGAAGTACCCAACAGGCCGAAAAATTCCGAGAGCATTACCAAAAACGAATCCAACGGAGCCAGGTCATCGAAAATTCGAATATCACAAACAATCTGGAAGACGATCATAAAATTAATCGGCCGAAATTAACATCCATTATTTTACTGTCAAACAAAATTCGAGAAGCTGCGACTGAATATCATTCTAAACTAGCTACTTAAATGTGAAAAAAATTAATTCCCGGAATCTTCAATGACAATTAGTATCCAATCAGAATGCATATCTAGTTAGGCCAATATTGGAGGTCTCATAACCATTGGTTACAGCATCAACGTTGTCTAGCAACGGGTAAAGATTGGAGGGTAGTAAGGTTGTATGTCTGGGTTACAAGGTCACGAACCACTAACCCACCATAAGTTAAAAAATCATTTTTAATTGATTTTGCCGCCTTAAAATTTCTGCTTTTATGCAATCATATTGTTGTTGCAAAGCTTTTACATTAGTTTTCCCTTTGAGTTAAGCAATTTCATATTTTCGCTTCTTTATTTTACCCATATTACTGCAAAAATTATCTTAAAATTTTAATTTCTAAGATTCATTACCATTTTTTTCACCAAAAACTATAGATAAAATTTTTTTTGCTAAATGTAAAACAGATTATGTATGTAATGAAATTTGAATTAACCCAGCAAAATTCCATATTTAAAATGATAATAATATACCCAGTAGAAAATTGCTATTTAATTATATATGATTAAAATTTTCCAAGCAAATGTAAAATGATTAAATATTTATTTAACAATCATAAACAAAAACAGTGATTAATTTTTCCATTTAATATAGGTTTACTACTAGTAAATATGACATAAAATCTTTCCGTTTCCGTTTTACACGGATTGATTTACAAAAAAAAATAAAAAGTTCCGTTTATTGAGGGTTTCCGTCTTTTACAGTTTTCGTCTTAGGTAGTTTTCACTGTACTTCTATTTCTTTGGACCATTTATTCTTACCTTTTGTAAAAGCATTTATTTAGAGCATCTTACTATTTGAGCTTTTCAACTATTCAAATATCAAATAAAAAAATCTGCAAATTTTTGAGCAATCGAACAATTTATCAAAGTTTCAAACATTAACGAAAATATAAAATAATTTCAATAATATAAAAAAGCGATGAAAATTTCATTTTGAATGATTTCAAATAGTTTTTTAAAAACATTTTAAAAATAAAAGTGAATAAATTTTTTTACGGCTAAATGCAGCGTGTGATTTAAAATAATACCCAAAAAATTGGCATATTCTTCATTGCGGCAATAACATCAAAAGCCTGCCGACTTAGCTTCAACCAAATACTTCATTGCTCATGCTTAATAATTCCGTCAAACTCAAAACAGTATTTATTTTTATAAATCTTCATTTTTGAAAAAAAAACTTTCACAAAGGTATGAATTTGTAGTGTTCTTAAGCGATTTTTTATTTAATAATAATTCCTCAGTAATGTAAACTATTGTCTATCTCTTGCAAAAATATAACTAGCTGAGCACTATCTTTCATGTTCGTACTTTAGTCCAGACATTGAAAACTCTTGAAACATAGATATTTTTCATTTAATTGTTACATGATATTTCTAGATTTACCAGTAATTATTCGAGCAATTGTCCATCTCGATAGTTTTGTATTTTCAAACAGTTTATTTTTTCTGGAAGTCGTCAACTTCACGGATTAAAAAAACGATTAATTACGCAATTCCTCGTAGTTGATGATGAAATGTGTAATTTAGCAAATATTACATATGGTGGAAATGTCAAAGAAAAAATAAATACATTCTATACTGGAAATAATAATGAAAATACTTTAAATGATGGACGAAAGAATGAAAATTATGTAAATGTATCTAAAATTCGAGAAATGTATTTATCAAAAGGGATTTTTTATATCGGATGCCACTTTCAATGTCAGTTGACAGAATAACGGTTAAAATTTCATTATATATTTTGATTATCGATATTGATTTTTCTTCTCTAATGAGTTTGTTTGTCTAGTTCTGCTTGTTAAAAATGAATAAAGCATCCGATTAACTGACTTTGCGGAAAACAAATTTGAGTAGCGGTTATTAATGTTGTGAGGATATTAAGGCATAATTATCAACGACATAAAGTTAAGTTTTAAAATGTATAAATTATTATTAAATTATTATATTAATTATTAAATAAAAATAAGGACGTTATTATAAATTTATAGATTAAATTATTTAAATTTATACTTAGAATGAATTTAAATTTTAAAATAAAAATAAATGCCATTGTTAATTTTGTTTAAATACATATATAAAATATAATTTGAATTTGAATAAATTTTAAACTTTTAATGAATACAAATTTTGAATTAAACGAAGATGTTTTTACAACATCTAACAAATGCTTTTTCAAAGTCAATTGTAATAATTAAACCCTTTACACGAAAAACCTGTTAAAGTACCATGAAATCATGGTGTTTGAGCTTATAATCGACTTTTTTCGTCCAAAATTAACTTAAAAATAATGTTTTTTGAAAGATATCCTACCATTTAAACAAAAATTAGAAATATCGACTTCAATAAAACAAAAATTTAAAATGGTGACCACTTGATTAAAAAAAAATATCGAAGAAGTGATTTGAGCTTGAGTCATGACGTCATTTGACATATGACGTAATGATGTGTTTGATTACGCGATCAAATATGCTATGCGATGGGTTATATAATTAAGATGTAACTATATACTGCACAAATTCGCTTGATTACGTAATAGTGTATGCGATTATGTCATTGTCGGTCAGATTGTTACATGTGGTCATACACCCTTCCCCTCTTGGACTTAATTGCTCTATAATGTACTACTACTGTTATTTTGATATTCGTTATTAAAGTCTACCTTGTAATTACGATTATTACTATTTTGATTTTTCAAAGAAATTATTTGCTTATTTCTGCCTTGAGCATTTCGACAAGATCATTGAGTAGGTAGTAGTGAGCTCACGATGACTCATCATTTTCTACCCCAGTGTGTGTATGTAGTGGACATTAAATAAGATCCTAAAATTTTGTGCCTCAGTGTATGTGTGTGCACGGGACATTTAATAGAAACATACCAAAAATTTTTATGAATTTTAAAACAAGGAAATTTTTTCTAGCCCTCGGGTTAGTTCAAGGGACATTTAATAAAATCTTGAAAACTGATAAATTATTATTATTATATTATTATTATTATTATGACTGATAATTATTACTATTATTTTTATAGCTATTATTATTATTACTATTATTTTTATAACTATTATTATTATTATTATTATTATTATTATTATTATTTTTATTATTATTATTATTACTATTCGCAAATTTAACATTATAATTTCACAATTTAATTAATATTTTTATTTTTTATTGCTTTTTCTCACCATTTAATATTATTGTTTTTCAAAACAAAATATTATCATTAATATTATTAATATTATTTTTCGAAAACAAAATAATATGATAACTATTATTATTATTTTTAACAAAAAGTTAAAAATTATTTTTATTATTAATACTTTTAAGGTTGAAATTAAAAATGTGAAAACTGAAGAAAAAGCTGAAAAATTATCAAAATATCAAGGCAACTATTTTATGAAAACTATACATCACTGTTGATAAATTTCTTATCATCACCGTTTGTATAAAATAATATGTTTATTTTTAAAATATTATACCAAGCGCCGTTAAATCGATGAATGAAATTGAGTATTATGATAAATTTATTATTTTCGTTGTAATATTTGTTTTTTAGAATAGTATGCAGCCGTTATTTTAAAACGTCTCGAGTTTTTTTTATCAATGAAATGCTATGCTCCCTGATTTGGTGTTTAACCATACAAAAATCTGGATTTTCCGCCTAATTCATAAATTCTTGTGGAACATCGAAATAAACAGAAACGTTAACGAAATGAATCCTGGTTATCCATGCATTATTAGTGCTGATCGGTACCAACGTTATCTCGAATGGGTTTTGGTGAAAGCTCTTCGATGATTGTATTTCTCAAAGATTGTGGATAGAAATTGCTGTTATTGTTGTTGTTTTCATTATATTGCAAATAATACTATTAATCACATTTAAATTAAATTGGTTAAAAAAATAGTTTAAGAAAATTTATACAACATTACATAAATATAAATGATATTCTTCAATATTTACAACACAAATTTTTATGAGTAGTGCTTTTAACAAGAACGAATATATCTCCAAGGTAAATTGATACTTTGTTAATTTTGCAAATTGAACATGACAGTTTGATAATTATTTCAAATTCACCGACAATTTTGATCGCAGTACAGTGATATTTAGGGTAAAATTAAACAGATTCCTTATTGATATTTATCAAAATCTTAGAGAATGTAGTGCACATTTATTTCATTTAGATAATTTATTAGAAATATATGATTATTTTCAAAACATCTCTTTCACATTCATGCAAGAGCTAACGTTAATATTTCAGTTTTATAGTTCTAATTTTAAGTCTGTAATATTTCAAACCCGAAAAAACTATTGATATGTTTTGCTTAAGTTATCAGCCATTCACAGAAATTGTTCAGTTGATAATGTCAGTCTTGATTATGAAAACATGGGTATTTTTTCAATAATACATAAAATTTTTATTCAGATGTATGGTTTATCTAATGTCTCATTCCCAAAATCCAACCCAAAATGGGTCTTACTACTATTATGTTAGTAATGAAATACATGGGTGTTTAATATAAAAAAAATAGATATTTCATTGTTACTTATTTCAAGTTAGGATCATATCTTTATATATTGCAGGGCCATTAATCAAAATTTAAGTTTTATTTAAGAAATATTTATGTATTAGTCAAAACTTTCATCATTTGGTAATTATTTAAAACTTACATTTTCTTCATAATTACTTTAAATACAAGTGAAACATGGCCGTTTTCTGATACTATCATTTATTCATAATTTTCATAAAAATCTGTTTCATAGACATTTGATACATTTCCAGATAATACATGAAATAATGTCTTCAACATTATTAGCCACAGAGCTACGGGTATTAATAGAATCCATAACTAAAACACGTTTATTATCAAAACACAAATATATTAAAACACAAATATTATTAAAACAAATTATATCGTTAATTTGTTTGAGGAGTTTCTAAAAAATAATAATTAATGAATAAGTAAGGATTTCAACATACAATCAAACATGCCCAACATCATACCATTATTTAAATACAAATTATAAAACGCCTCACATCCCCCCCTTTTTGAAAACCTTTAACCACTCAATATTTCTCGTGACGGAACTTCCATTTTCCAATTTTATTTCATAACTTCGATCATGAATCTTTTTAGTAATCACACCTGGACCCATGTATCTGTTATCACCTTTATTTCGAACATTTACTTTGATCAATACGCAATCTCCAATTTGAAATTCGCGATTTGTCGGCTGATTGATTTTTTCTTCTTCCACAATCTCTGAGAACCATTCACTATAAATCTTTTTTCCAAACACCATTTCAGCTGGAGTCTTCCTAATAGTTTTTTGAAAAGTTGAATTCAACATAAACTGAACTTCGGGAAGAATATCTACCCATGATTTATGTCTTTTATCTTTGAGTGTTATCTGTATTGCATCTCTGATTGTACGGAATTGTCTCTCAATCTGTCCATTTGCTGAGTGATGATATGGACTTGAATAATTAATTTCAATATTGTGGAATTCTGCAAAATCTTTCATTAGCTTTGATTCAAATGATTTACCTCTGTCACAGTTTATTATCCTTGGTGCTCCATACTTCATTATCCACTCTTCTTTCAGTAATCTTACCACTGTTTTTTCATCTTGTGATTTCACTGCATGTAAAGAAATAAACTTACTATGATGATCTATAATCCCAAGAATATATCTTTCTCCTTTCATTGCAAGTTGTAATGGACCACAGAAATCTACATATATTGTTTCAAATAATTTCGAATCACTTTTGCAAATTATTTCTTCTTTTGTTTTAGTTGTATCAACCTTTCTTTTCTGACAGTTTTCACAGGATTGTACAACATTACGAATAGATTGCTCCAAATCTTTCATATCAAAATTGTTTGATACATACATTTTTACTTTATTAGCACCCGCGTGACAGAGCTTTTTATGATATTCTATGATGAATTCAGACTTGTTTTCTTCTGGAATCCAAATTTTATTATTATTTGTCATAATCACTCCGTTGACATATTTATAAAATGTTTTATCTGGCATCAAACTAATATTTTCTTTTATATTTTCAATTTCTTTCGAGTTCTTTTGCCATATATTTTCAATATTATCAGTCATCAGTGTCAACAATCTTGTTTTTAATTTACCCATTTTAGGATTTTCATGAATCATTTGACATTGAACACATGTTTCACATTCTTTTCTAGATAAAGCGTCGGCATTATTGTGGTTATCACCTTTTCTGTATTGAATCTCCATGTCCAGACCACTAAGATGGTTAATCCAAGTTTGAAATTGTGGGGTAATAGCTTTCTTTGTCTTCATCATAAATGTAATGGCTTTGTGATCCGTCCTCAAAATAAACTTTTTACCATATAGATAATGCTTAAAATGACCAGTAAAATAAAATATAGATAGTAATTCCTTTCTTGTTATACAATAACCCAACTCGTGTTTATTCATAGCTCGGGATCCATATGCGATTACTCTTTCTTTACCTCCATCTTTTTGAGACAGAACAGCACCAATGCGGTCAAAACTTGCATCTGTATCCAAAATGAATGGCTTAGAAAAATCTGGGAACTTCAATACAGGTGTAGACGTCAATTTCAGTTTTAAATTTTTAAATGAAGTTTCACACTCATCAGTCCACATAAGCTTCTTTTGTTTACTTCCACATAACGCTTCTAATACTTTGGAATCTTTGGTGTAATTTTCTATAAATTTGCGATAGTAATTTGCCAAGCCTAAAAATCCTCTCAAACTTTTTACGCATTTAGGTCTTTCAAAATTTTTAATAGTTTCAATCTTGCTTTCATCCGTACGTATTCCATCTTCACCAATGATATGACCCAAAAATTTTACTTCTTTCCTTTTGAATTGACATTTTGCTGGACTTATTTTAAGATTTGCTAATTTAATCTTTTGAAAAACCTTTTCAATGGTACTATAATGTTCATTCAATGTCTTTGAAAATATAAGGATATCATCCAGATATACAATTGTTCCATTCCAATTTAATTCTCCAAGAACCAAATTCATAAGTCTTTGAAATGTAGCTGGTGCGGCTGCTATTCCAAATGGCATTCTGTTAAAGTAATATTGCTTGCTTTTTGTCGAAAATGCTGTTTTCAATTTTGATGCATCATCGAGTTCTACTTGATAATAAGCATTGCCTAAATCAATTGTCGAGAAAAACTTTGCTCCGTCAAGAATATCTAATAATTCATCAGTATTTGGAATGGGAAAAATCGGTCTTTCGGTTATATTATTTAATGCACGGTAGTCCAAGCATATTCTTATATCACTACTGTTTTTCTTTTTAACACATACTAACGGAGAATTCCAAGGGGATGTACATTCTGATATAATGCCATATTTCAACATTTCTTGAATATTTTCTTCAATTTTTTCTATTAAATGTATAGGTTGTCGTCTTGGGTTTATTACAATCGGACTACCTTTAGTAAGTATTTCATGCTTTAATAGTTCGGTTTTCCCAACATCCCATTTATGTTTCATAAAAATACCGTCAAACGTGGAAATTAAATTATTTATAATCTTATCTTCACTTATGTGGTTCTTAAATGAATTTTCCATAATTGTATTTATTTCGTCTGTACGGTTTTCTATTTGCAATTGCATTCCAAATCTTTCGAGAAAATCTATACCTCCTATTAACTTTGGGTTTATATCTTTGGCTACAACGAATTCTACTTTTTTAATATCAGAAATTTTATCAACTTTTACATTTAATAAAGTTTTACCGCAAATTTCAATCGGGCTATCATTCGCACATCTTAATTTTAAATTACTTGTAGTCATATTCAAATTTCCAAGTTTTTTAAAAATATTATAATCAATCACACTTATTTTAGCTCCAGTATCTAATAGGCATACTAATTTTACATTATTAATCATTACGGTAACACTGGGTCTTCCCTGCATTTTATCGTATACTATTATATCATTCCGTTTATCACGATTAAGAACATTTAGTTCATTAGACGTTAGGGGTGGGTCTTTAAAAACTTCATCCATACAAAATTTATTAATGTATATATTAATATAATTTCTATAATCAAAAATACCATCACAACAGTTATCATTCAAACTATCACAATCATTCAAACTATCACAATCATTCAAAATCATACAACCCTTACTCATATCATTAATTACCTTTAATTTATTGCTCCGATCACCTCCTCGTGTGGTGGAGCATTCCCATTTGGGTACTCAAAATCAGCCTCTGGATCCTCGTCACCGAATGCAGCCACTGATTTATGGAATTTTCGACGTCTGCCTGGAAATAACTCATGGCACTGATGTTTGAAATGTCCAGATCTTTTACAATGGGCACATTGAATATTGGAGCATTCAGATCTTCTATGACCTTCTTCGTGGCACGCCCAACATCGCAAAATTTGATTTGTTCGGATATGATCTCGCGAATGAAATTCCCTGGTATTATAAGGCTTACTCCTATTCATAGGTCTCCATCCATTTGAAATAGCATATCGATGTTCTCTGGTAAGATCGCCTTTGAATCTTGGATTATGTTGAGGTTCTCTTGTATATTCATCTTTGAATCTGGGGTTAGCTTCTCGTTCTCGAATTGATCTGTTATCATAATTATATCTTGGTAAGCTCTTCTTAACAGCATCAGCATAGCGTTGTGTTTTATTCATTGAAGCTACATCAGCATGAAATACATTAATTTCTTTTGAAACTTGATCGTGTCTCTTTAATCTTTCTTTCATTTCATCAAATGATTTTAAATCTTGCATTTTGAGATCTTTTTTAACTTCTTTATCTTCAAGCGAATTGAATAGCAAAAATTTCTTTAGTTCTTCTTCATCAAGTTTATGCTTCAAAATATTTTTTGCAAGTTTCTCAATTTTTGAGCAGAATTCTTCGGCAGCCTCATTTCCTTGACGATAATTTAGCGCTTCGTTGAGATCATCGATAAGACTTCTGTTCTTAGAAAAAGCGTTTCTTAATCTTTCTGTATAATGCAGAGTTTCATTAGTCAACTCATATTTCTTCGTTGAATTGATTGATAGAAAAGCTTTGACGAATTTGCTTCTGTATTCATCGACAATATTTGTCATCTCGAAGAATCGTTCCGTTTCTAAGATGAAATCTTCCACGTCTGAATCCATGTCATATGTTTCTGGTGGCTTGATAAAATTTGCAATCGTGGTCGCCATATTAGCCACAGAGCTACGGGTATTAATAGAATCCATAACTAAAACACGTTTATTATCAAAACACAAATATATTAAAACACAAATATTATTAAAACAAATTATATCGTTAATTTGTTTGAGGAGTTTCTAAAAAATAATAATTAATGAATAAGTAAGGATTTCAACATACAATCAAACATGCCCAACATCATACCATTATTTAAATACAAATTATAAAACGCCTCACAAACATAAAATTAAATATCATTTTAAATTAAAGCAAGAACCCTAATTATCAACTTGTTATGAAAATTTACTTTTAATTTTTAAAAATAATTCCAAGTCAAATCTATTAAAATTATCAAGAAATTGCTTTTAAAATAATAGATTTACCCTAATTTCTTCAATAATCAGCATTAAAAACAATAAAACCCTAAATTTCTTATATCCTTTAACATTCAGCACTAAACCTTATAATTATCAAAAAAAAAAATTCTAAATTTAATAAAATATATGTTAAATATATCCAGCAATATGCAATTTGTATCCCAGCAATCATAAATTTAGCATGTAAAATATTTAGTGTCTAATGTCGAATTTTTTAGAAACATACATAACATTCATAAAAGTCTATGAAACAAATCATGGAACAAAACTTCATGAACTGTTATGAGTTTGTATTTTGGGTGTACGGTTGTAAATATGACCTGGACACCTGGTTTATCAGGATAGACAAAGTGTTTTACAAATTTAATAAGGTAGAAATTTGAACGTGCTAAAAAGCGTTTCGATACATTTAGTGAACTTAATGCATGCAAAGATGTAAAGATGTTATCGCTATTCGGTTAAATGTTTGACTATTAATAGCTCGAATTATTCATAAGTTAATTTGTGTGTGTGCCTTTCCTTTATTTTATGACTTGTCATTCTTCAGTTATATATTCATAATAAAGAGCTGCAGGCGGTAAGTTACTGTTATATTCTCTATTGACTGCGGATATTCAATAATTACATTGTTAATTATTTTGTAGATTGCAAATTTCAATTATCTTATTAGCACAATGTCTGAAAGAGGAAGTTCTGCCAGCCCTATGATCAACTGTCCCTCGCCACAGTCCCATGCTGCAAAATGTCCAAAAATGAAACAGACTCAAATGAATAACTTTTTCTTTACAAGAACCTCTACAACTCAGAATAATTGAGATTCCCAGAGACCATAGAAGTAATGCCAATTCAAGCGTATAAGATGCAACGATCTAATTTCAAATTGCTTATGTTTATTTCTCATCTGAAACAGTTTCCCATCTGAAAAGGAAATAACTATTGAGAAGGATCAACCAGAGAGAAAACTGTTACAACACAAATGGACTGTATTTCGAAGTGAAAAAAGCGGTAGATGTGACAGTAGACAGATAGTGCATTGCGATATTTGTATCCAGTACCCGAATATAGTAAAAATACATACCAAAAGGTTTCCTGTAATCTGTACAACTGCTGGAGCCATCTTTCGTCAGTCACTTGTTGATGAACATGCTTCAATACATTACGCCTCATTGCTACCGAGAAATCCTAGACACAATTGTGGAAGCGGATAGAAGTGCGTTCAAGCTTTCCATGAACGAAATTCTTGCTTTGTCTCTGTGAGTCGATGGAGCTATAGACAAACAACGAATTGATAATAAGCATGTCATGGGAATATGAGAAAAATATTCCATACATAAAACCGCCAAAACTTTGCAAAAGAAGGTTTAGAAAATACACAGGCAGAAGCGGCGACAAAAAAACTAACTGTTAAATGTTCAAAAAGAATAATGATTCAAAAATAATAATAAAAACAAACTCTAAAAAATACAAAAAATATATCAGAAAATAAAGAAAAATGAGTAAAAAATTATAAAATATTTAAAAATTAATAAAATCAATTAAAAACCCTCAAAATGGCTAAAAATCGCCTATTTGTCGCACACACACACAAAACAACTATATATATAATAGCCAAATTCATAATTTAACCACCACCACTACTTTGACCACTTTAATTTTATGCAAAATTTTGTGCGAAAATTTTCTAGTTGGAATCAATTTGTAAGTAATTTGTGTTTTCACTCCTGATATATCAGCTGTCCATTACGAGTTCTGATAGAAAGATGCAGGACTCTACCCGTAGAACGTCGTAAAACTTACAGCGTCTGATGGCAACGTTAGCCGGAGTGAGCACTTAAAATCATGGGAAGTGCGACTTTAGTCAAGGGGAAATAAATTTTTCTATAGAACATTTTAAATCTTGACGGAAAATTAATTGTAAAATCGAGTAGAAACGAATAGGAAAGTGTAGGAACGTAAAGTTGAAAGCATTTTCAAATAGTCGAAGGAAGTAATGTGGCAGATGAGAGTTATGTTTATTAAAGTGACCACAAAGGGTTGTAACCACTTAAAATTATGGGAAGTTCGGCGGGAGCTAAGGAACCGTGAATCAAATTTGAAATACAGGGATTAAATAAATATACAGTGATTAAATAAATGAAATGGGAAATTTACCAAAACATAAGGGCGGAACACTGCTCAGATTTTTGAAAGATACCTTAATAAATAATTGGTAAAGATGACAAATAGATATAGGAATTGTAGAAATAGACGATTAAGGACCAGGATATAGAAAGAGAAAGAAGTAAGACCTTCCATCGGCAGTCAAGAACCCGAAAGTGAAAATATCATGAAGAGTAGTTCTAGAAATAGGGCTCACCTGCTCATGAATTTTCAACCCCTATGTACAGTACCAACATGGCAATCACCATGGGTACATAAGAGGGACAGAATAGTAATCTTTATGGCTTTTAGGTGGGAGTCACACAGGAACCCTAGAAAAACTAATAAAAATCAACCCTATTCGCCAACAATAGATTGAATTCAATTTACTTGGGATCAGATTGACGAAATGATTGTTGTAATGTGATCATAAATTAGCTTATAAAATATATGTAAGTCAAAATTGAAGTAAAAACTTTATAAATTAACTTAATATTATCAATAATTAATTTAGGTTATCCACTTTTGATAATTTAATAGTAAACATTTGAATATTCTTCAGTTATAAATTTTAGATCTTTAAATATAAATGTTGCTGATACAAATGATGACAAAATGGTATATAATAAATTTATAACAGACGAAAATAATGTTAATGAAATGGTAATAATAATAAAAAGTTAAAGTATTATTATTATTTAGGTTTTATTAAATATACTAAGATAGATTTGAATGGATGGATGCATAGAAAGTATGTTTCACATAAATTTATTATTTTGGATTTAAAATAAATAATAAGTGATGATAATGAGGTAACTAATAAAAATGATGGTAACTAATAAAAAAATTAAAATTTGCTATTAAATATTTACTATTAAATTTTTAAAAATAAAAACTTTAGCAAAATATTACCTTATATAAAATAAACGGATCCAGCTCATCTAGTAAGAAGAGAGGCGAGCGATTTTAGGAATAAATATGCGTTTTCATAAGTAGAATTACAATATCTCTAAATTTATTCTTTGATGCCAGAAAATATTACAAATCACATAATTTATTATTTATTATTTTGAATTAAGAATAAATAATAATAAGTGATGATAATGAGATGAAAATTATGTTAATATGTTGACGTCGGTAAATTTATTTTTAAAATTTTAAAAATTATTATTAATGTTTAGATGATGGTGCCCACATTTCTGATGATGTTGTTGATACCTTCTTTTCTGAGGAAGCCCACATTTCGATTGATGTAATTTCATCTGATTTGGAAGAAAAAATTTTATTATAGATTTATTTTTCAAAATAATAGATATAATAAAAATAACAGCTCATAGTATACTACTGATGAAAACTACAATATGTATAGATGAGAAAGAGGTTAATGCTTTTTTCGTTAACTTTATGAGGGCATAACTTTGAGGCCCCAGGGAGTAATGTCAGAAAATGGGCAAGTTATAAAGATTTTGAAGTTAAAATACTTTGAGGTAGGAAACAATACATATATACATAAATAACAATTGGTAATGTTGATGATGAAAATTTGTAATAATTTTATTTTGACAATTCATGATGATATAGGATAATGCGAATTTTGTTTTTATTTCTTGTGATATTAATTTTATATTGTTGGTGTTATTATATTTCAACTGTTTTTTTATTTTTGATAACATTGTAAATATAAACACCCCCCCCCATACATATAATAAAATAAATGATAGAAATATTTAATTAATTATTTATTCAAATTTAGGAGCTAATTTGTTTTATTGACGCAAGGCGTCATTTTTGAGAAATAAATATGCGAAGCGTCGTATTTTTAATGATAATGGCACTTTAAGAGTCTTAAATTTCATAGTTAAAGGCACTCAAGTTCCTTCAAATAAAAAATAAACAAAAACAAATAATAACAATAATCGAAATTGCAATTTTCTTTTTGAAAATATTTGAATATGTGTTTATTCTAACTGCAATATAAGTAATCAAGGATAATGCTAATAATAAATAATAATTACAATAATAAATGATGGAATAATATTGGTGGGTTTCTGGGTGTTGATATTCTGAAAACTATATGGTTATTACCCAGACAACCCCATACAAATATCTTTCGCTTACCACTCGGCACCCGTTGCTAAGCAACGTTGGAACTGTGTTCGAGTGGGTAGATCGTCCGCAAAAAGTGAGCGCTATTGCTAATGCTATAATTGACCAAACGATCCATGGGTCCAACGAGCTGCCGATAGAAGGCCTGTGCTCGGTTTCGATTTTTAGGTCCCATAATTCTCCTATCTCTTTCAAATGTTAACCTATACTCTCATATCATTTATCTTTAAGTCCATTCGCTTAGTCCTTCTTATCGTTGTTCGTGTTGATGATTTTCCTATGGCCTGTAAACCCTTTGTGATGTTAAATATCCTCACAGTATCTCTCTTACCCTTATCCCTATTATAACTACAATGTTCTCTATTATTGATACTAGTATTGTCATTGTTACTATTATATGTATTACCTTTATTAATTGTTACTACTATTACATTTATTAATATTTTTATTACTATAATTACCATTATATTTATTATTATTACTACTATTATTATTACTACCATTATTATAATTATTATTATTATTATTATTATTATTATTATTATTATTATTATTATTATTATTATTATTATTATTATTATTAATAAATAATTAAATAAATTTGGCAACGATTTAATTAAAAGATAACGCCAATAAAAAACCTTTCGTACGATATATTTCAATAACACAGCTATCATCTTCAGGTACTCAAAACCAACCAAAAATATTATGAACTAACATTTAATTTAAACAAATTATTTTTTATTAATTTAATTTTTAAAAATTAATGTAATTTAAAATTTTCAATTATTTTAATAATATTAAAAAAACAAACATGATTTAACATACGTAAACTATTTAAAAACATTCAAAACATTCGTAGTCACAGCACTCTGCACATTAATCTTTGGATCCAATGACCTTATCAGCAATGCTTCACATATCACTCGTTCCCAATAACTATTAAAACTTCTCAACAAAATTCTAAAATCAGACATTCCTATATCACTTTTACAGCCTCTATTGTGTTCACTAATATTGGTCAAACCCTTCAATCGACAATGCTCTAGAACTCGAGTACAGAGATGACGGGAAGTCTCTCCAATGTATGTGGCATTACACCCATTACATGTAAATTGATAAACGAGATCAGAACACAATCCAACCGGAGTTTTTGATTTATTAATAAACATATTGCGTACCTTACACGAATTAGAGACGATCTTATACTCTAAATTTCCTATCAGTTTACCCAACTTTCTCTTATAATTTGTAAAGCCTTCAGAGTACGGCAATACTAACACATATTTAGGCTCAATTTTTTTATATCCATTTTTACCATCACCCAGATCAACACTCAATTCACACCCATCCGACATATTACATTCAGACTTTCCACAACATGGATCCTTAGGATTTTTAATCAATTTATCAACAGTTTCTTTTATCATCAACAATAAAAATGATTTAGAATATCCATTCTTTATCAACAACTCAACCAATTTATCAACACTTTTTACCGAATTAGCAAAAGTAGAAGATAAAGCCCATGAACGATAAATCAATCCTTTCACCATATTTCTCTTATACTTAAATTCACAAAAGCTTTCTGGAGAAGTATAAAGACCAGTATCAGTTGGTTTTCTATAAATCTCTGTCTCATACTGTTTATCTTTGCGTTGAATTAACAAATCCAAAAACGCAATTGATGACTTTCTCTCTGTTTCACATGTGAATACAATGTTTTTATGTAAACTGTTCATAAAATGCAAAAACGGTTCTACATGTTTCTGGTTTTCAAATATAAGAAAATTATCATCCACATACCTTTTATAAACAAAAGGTTTTTCAAATTGGAAAGAAGCAATTTTCTTTTCCAAACTAGCCAAAAATATTGATGCCATCGTTGGTGCTAAAGGGGAACCCATAGCGACTCCATCTATTTGTTGATACCATTCATCATTGAAAAGAAAATTGACATTTGAAGTAGCAAATTCAAGAAGTTTTCGAAATGCCCTTCTATACAAAATGTGATGTTCCGAATCATTTTCATTCCACAACGCACAGCATAAGTCAATCGTCTCAACCAGTGGTACATTCGTAAACAAACTACAAATATCCAACGAAACCATAACATCATTCATACTTCGTTTTTGTAGCTTTGCAATACAAGAAACAAACTCAAAGCTATCCTTACATTCAAACTCTGATCGCATTAACGGTTTTAATAATCCATCTAAAAACTTTGATATTTTATACTGGGCAGTACCAACCATCGACAAAACTGGTCTCATAGGTACACCATCTTTATGGATTTTTGGTAGCCCATATAGTTTAGCTGGCTGCGATCCTATTGGACGAATAGACTTACCTACCTCTTCATCAATAAGCTTCTTCTCAATAAAACCATTTAACATTTTTTGCACAAACTCTTCATCCTTAAGAGGAGGCAATTTTCCATTCTTCCGACCCTTTGGCAATTTCACAAACTGAGGAGAATTTAACAAACCATTCAACTTATTTACATACACATCATGGTCAAGAATAACTATCCCATTTCCTTTGTCAAACTTACAGATATTTATATTTTTTTAGCTAAGTATTTTAAAGTCATAAAATCCCTAATATTCTGCTTTTTGTTTTTATCGATATACTCCATCGTACTTGCACTTAACGAGCTCTTAAGAGAGACTTCCCGTCATCTCTGTACTCGAGTTCTAGAGCATTGTCGATTGAAGGGTTTGACCAATATTAGTGAACACAATAGAGGCTGTAAAAGTGATATAGGAATGTCTGATTTTAGAATTTTGTTGAGAAGTTTTAATAGTTATTGGGAACGAGTGATATGTGAAGCATTGCTGATAAGGTCATTGGATCCAAAGATTAATGTGCAGAGTGCTGTGACTACGAATGTTTTGAATGTTTTTAAATAGTTTACGTATGTTAAATCATGTTTGTTTTTTTTAATATTATTAAAATAATTGAAAATTTTAAATTACATTAATTTTTAAAAATTAGAATATAAGTGAAAAAATTTTAAAATTTAAAATTAATTTAAAATATATTTTTAAAAATATTTATTTATTAAAAAATTAAATTAATAAAAAATAATTTGTTTAAATTAAATGTTAATTCATAATATTTTTAGTTGGTTTTGAGTACCTGAAGATAATAGCTGTGCTATCGAAATATATCGTACGAAAGCTTTTTTATTGGCGTTGTCTTTTAATTATTATTATTATTATTATTATTATTATTATTATTATTATTATTATTATTATTATTATTATTATTATTATTATTATTATTATTATTATTATTATTATTATTATTATTACCATTATTATTACTATTATAATTACCATTATCCTTACTATTATCATTATTATTATTAAGTTTTTTGTAGGGATCCGTCCTTATTCCTCAGCTTTATAAAAATATTTTACTTATATAAAAATTTAGCCGTAATCCATCCTTTCGACAAAGTATTTTCCTTGAGTCGAAAAATTTTAGCAGCGTACCGCCCTTATTTTGCAGTTTTATAAGGATACTACACTAACAATTGAACAACATTCCACTTTTACTTTATTGTTTTCGATAAGTATTTTAATTGACTCGGAAATTTTGCAGCGTTCCGCCCTTATTTTACGCGTTCCATTTTTTCTTTACTATCTTTGTTAAGTATTTGAATTAATTCGGAAAATTTGAGCAGCATTCTGCCCTTATTTTACGCGTTCCATTTTTACTTTACTATCTTGGTTAAGTATTTGAATTAATTCGGAAAATTTGATCAGCATTCTGCCCTTATTTTACAGTTTCATAAAAATCTTATACCAAATCTGTTGAGCCACATTTCACTTTTATTTTACTATTTTCGATAAGTATTTTAATTGATTCGGAAAATTTGAGCAGCGTTCCGCCTTTATCCTACAGTTTATAAGATTATTATACTAACAATCGAACAACATTTCACTTTTGTTTCACTTTTTTCTATAAGTATTTTAATCAATTCGGAAAATTTGAGCAGCGTTCCGCCCTTATTTTACAGCTTTATGATAAATGTTTTAACTATTTCCGAAAATTTGCGCAGCGTTCTGCCCATATTTTCCGTTTCAATTCAACATAATTTATTTAATTCCTATATATTATTTTTCATGATTTTGGTCGTTCGGATTAATCTTTTTCCGATGGCTATTCATTTTAATTGTTGCAACGATTTCGCAATTTTCCCCGCTACCCTTTCCCTCTCTTTATCCTTAAAGTCTATGCATGTTCATGTTATATTTAATGAGTTCCCACTGGACTACTCGGTGTTTTTGATTTTTAGCCGAATGTTGTTAAAATATTTATGTCAATTTTTCAGGAAATGGATGATGAAGAAGCAGTCAAAGGACTACTCCTTAACCCTCCAATTTCACCTTTATATGGATAATATTGACGTTCCAGCTCTTGCGTTCTCATGCCGGAGCCTTCACGGGCACGACCTATTGGCGATAATACACGCACTTACACAGGTCGATCGTGTGATTTATTTTACTGCCTTGCGATATGTTTTTGGCTGTGGGCCGAAAAAGAAATAATAAATAAATGTTACCATCCAATCAGGTAGAAGTTTTGATGTAATGAATTATTTATTAGGCATGACAAATCTTACATTCTTTTGCATAATCATCGTTCATCGTTCCATCACAAGGCCTCTTATCAATTGGTAAATAAGTTCATCAAGCATCCCTTCATATATCTTCGTAATAATTCATAAAGCATCGATCAATGAATTCATTATTCACAAATAAACATTTTAATCTGCAGTGTCATTTTATCCATATCAGCACATTCATAATTGTCCATGCATTTAAAGTTAGCTGCAACGCACACTAACCCAAAATAAAACTGTTGAAATTGAGTGTCAAAGTACAACTGAAAATCAATACTGAAAATTAAGATTAAGATCTGTCAAAACATATCAGTATATATACCTATAATTTGGCCTTAACCTTGCGTGTTATTTTTATTGCGATTAAACAAAATTCGACCTTGAAATTATTTGTGTTATCTAAATTAAATTTTTATTTATTTCTTAATTTAAATTGGTAATTTATTTTTAAAATTTTTAAATAAATTTATTCAGCTAAAAATATTTTATTTTTATTCATTTAATTCCTTAATTTTTACTATTATATAAATGGTCATTTTAATGTCAAATTTTCTTGTTATTATGTTATTTTATATGTAGATTTCGTGCGGTTCTTGATGTATTCTGTATTTATTTTATTTTACTTTTATGTTTTTGATTTTATATTTATTTATATTCTCTCAGATTTTAAAGTGTTTAGTTGGTGTTGTATATTGTATTTTAAGTTATCTTGGTGCTGGGTTTTCGTGCTGTATTACTGATGCATTTAAACAATCCTCAAGGCTTTTTGTGTTCTGGCCCAACAATATTAGTAATAATAACATAATAAATGATAAGTAGTGATAATTATTATAATAATAAGTGGTGGTAATAATGATGGTTGTAATAATAATGATAATAATAATAATAATAATCATAATAATAATCATAATAATAATAATCATAATAATAATCATAATAATAATCATAATCATAATAATATAAGAATAGGAACAATAAAATAAAAGTATAAAAAATAATAAAAAATAACAGTATTAGGAAAAGAAATAATATTAACAATCATAATAACGTTTGATGTCCTGTGTATATGGACAAATCTATATTTCAAACAAACAACAGGTACAAATGACGCACATATGTGCGTCAATTAATAACTTCACGATGTCATATATATATCTATAAATATGTAGAGCTCTACCTAGCTGTTCAAGCTTTGCATATTCTAAATATTAAAGATTACATAAAATTTTAAAATTTCAACTATCTTAAATTTACATATTTTAATTAATTTTAAATTATTTATGCTCATATCACAAATATTGTTATCAGTATTAATTTTAAATGAAGTAATGTTGATTATTTGAGGCTTTCCTAGGATAATAAAGAATGGATTGCTCACAAATATTAAATTTAAGTGTGAAGATTGAAGCATGTCTTCATTTGTTTTTTAGGATGTTTCTTAAATTAAATCATGTTTGTAAAAGAAAATTAATAATAACAAAAACTATTTATTAATAAGATTATCTACAAATTAAGTAATTAATTTCAACAATTCAAAGCGCTCCGAGACATGTGACATTTCATCAAATTCGCTCATTTTTTTGCACATTTCCTCCATGCTTACAATGGACTTTATTAAACTATCAGCATGCTCTTGTGACACATCAAAGATATATGCTGAAATTCTACATGAGAATTTATTAATTTTTGAAGATTTTTTGAAACCTTTAGTCAATTTTCTCAAAGTATATTCAACATTGTTTGATCGGGAAATAATCTCAAAACCTTTTGTCCAAAACTTTACCCATTCTAGATTCAAAATTCCAAAACAAAATTGGAAATATTTAGACAAAATGTTTCGACCACTTAAAGAAAGATCACTTAGCTGAGGATGATTAAGACATATTTCTGCTGAATCCAGCAATCCTTGGAGTATTTTGATGATAATTTGGGATTTCTTGTTACATAAAGATTGTAATTTTTCATTTTCACTTATTTCCGATATGTCAGGGCACTTATCTTTCCAATTTTCTACTAAAAACCTTGACGCGATTTCATCAACTCGAATATTGGATAAGTTTGGGAAAAGAGATTTAGAAATATACAATATATATGAAATATTTTCTAAAATCTTTTCAATTAAATTAATGCAGACCTCGTCTCTATAATCAATGACTGCTGACAGTCCAGGTAAGGAAGCTACTAATTTTTTATTATTTTCTTGATCTTCCGAGTTTCCTTCATTCATCAGATAAATTATAGATATTATAGAATCCAAATGCCAACGCTTTGCAGCATGATGCCATATTACAGTATGAAATAGAATATAAATAGAGAAATATAATGTCGAGTTAGACTTGAGTTTGCTTACAAAAGCGTTTTCACAAGCAATATTAATGCTATTTCCTATAATATTGAGATCGTTTGAAAACTTTTCCAGTTTTTCTAAATAAACTTTTGTCGTTTCATTTTTGATATTAACAAAACAGTCAGCGAGCATATTTGATAAACCATCCGAATTGGTCCGTAAGTATTCGGAATATTCTTTTAAATCATCAAATAACTTTATTAATATTCCAATGTATTCATCATCACTTTCAAGGTTTAACATAGTGATAAAATCTTCAGTCCTTACATCAATATTTTTATTTCCTGTATAACATTGCACTGAGGTAATTGGTATTCTATCTAATGGACAAGTTGCATTTAAAGGCAGCCATTCTTTGATACAATCAACACAAAAAGAATGTTTGCAATTTTTATGTTTTATCCGCATTTCATTTGATATTTGTGAATAGCATATTAAACATTCCTGATCGATTTTCATTTTAATATTTTTTTAATGTTTTTTAATATTTTGTTAATATTTATCTAATATTTTGTTATTTTAATATTTTATTATTTCGAAGTAAATTGATAATAATTTTATTTATAACCAAATTCTCTCTAACTTTATTAGTTAAAAATAAATACAATTAATTTATATAAAAATTTAGTATAATTTAAAAAATATAAAATAGCAAAACAAAAATTTTAAGCAATTTATATTTTTATTTTAATTAATTTTACTTGTTTTATAAATTATTTAAATAAATTTATAAATTTATAATAAATTAAAAG
Organism: Schmidtea mediterranea; assembly: GCA_022537955.1. Lineage (NCBI taxonomy): Eukaryota > Metazoa > Platyhelminthes > Tricladida > Dugesiidae > Schmidtea > Schmidtea mediterranea. The sequence goes on from CM039681.1 coordinate 31,855,144, forward strand.
TTTAAAATTGCTTTTTATTATGAGGCTATATATTTATGAATAGACTAAAGATATGTTATTGTAATATTTGATTGACATTTAATTTTAAAAAATAATTTAAAATAATTTATCATTAGAATTCAAAATTGTCGAAACCTATATGTCGAAACCTATATGGTATGTTTGACATCCTTATTTGAGTGCGTCAATCTTTTGAAGGTCAAGTTCAGGGTCCTAACACTCATTCAGTCATTCAGTTTTATTATTATTACTTTAATTAACGTTCTGTTTTAGTGGAGATGATAACTAATAAAATAATTAAAATTTTAAAGAAAGGTTTAAAATTTAATTTAAAATTAATTATTTTAATAATTTATAAACAATGAAAATTTTAATTATATTTAATTTTTACACTTAATTTTACATTTAATTTTTAATTTTTACACTTTCAATTATAAATTTTATTTGATATTTTTGTAAATATTTTTTAATTAATTTTTGAATATTTACTATTCAATTTTTAAAATAAAAACTATAGCAAAATATAACTTTATATAAAAAAAACGGATCCAGTTCATCTAGTAAGAAGAGAGGTGAGCGATTTTAGAAATAAATACGCGTTTTCATAAGTAGAATTACAATATCTCTAAATTTATTCTTTGATGCCAGAAAATATTACTATACTAAATCTCAAAGGTATTGCTGAAACTGTTTCTGTAATAAATATTGTCTATGACACCATTTATTACCATTTAGAATGTGAGTCATAAATAAAATAAATATCCTGTAATTACATAAATTTTTTGTTACACAAATAATTCCGAAATAAAAAGAACCATTCAATATTGATTGTTAAAAATATGTCATTTTGTTTATTTAAATCGATTTAATTAACTTTAATTGATTACGGAAATTATTATTTTAAATAATAAAATTCAACATTAAATATAAAATTTCAATAATTTAATAATTATCTAAATTGCAGTTAATAAATAAAATATTTTAATAATAATAATAATAATAATAATAATAATAATAATAATAATAATTTGATTATTATGATAACAATCTAGATACAATTGATGTTTTAAATCGGTACCCTTCAATGTTAATCCTTTAGCCTTGTTGCTCTCTATATTACCCAAAGACTATAGCATTTAGGCCTTAGGAACACCCATTCCTTATATCTGAGCCCTTTATTCTCATCTTTGAATTTAGCAAAGACAGAATCTAGAGCTCTTGAATATAATTCATGTGATGTATCATAATTCGATGTATCCAGTAGGTTATCTCTTATCATATCTGGTAAAAGAATATCTAATTTACACCTTTTAATTTCTAGAAAAAATGAATCAGTGCCAATAATATTGATTTTACAATTAAATTCCTCTCGATATTTTTGTAAATCATTATATTGCAACTGATACATACGTAATTTAGAGAGATCTAGTACAGTTTGAACAATGTAGCTAGGTCTATCTAAAAACCCTGATTCCTTACTTAATAATATTGATATTAAATCATCGTCAATTTTATAAGTCTTTAAATGTTGGTTTACAGGAATAAGTTAATAATTTAGAAGCCGAATTACACAGTCTCAAGTTTATGCGCTTTTTTAAGTTCTTAACTGTCTTTTCATATAAACTATTATTTAAAAGTTTAAAATAGTTTTTGTCCAGATTATTTGTTAATACTGCCCTAAGTCGTATCAATATAATTCTTAAATATTGAAGACTGTTGAAACCTAATGGCTCTATAAATTTTAGTTACCTTTACCCCAAGAGAAAGATAAAGTTGGAGAAGTCTCCAATCAACAACATAATTCTTTTTCGGTAGATGTGTGAGCATCAACTTCTCTATTTTAGAACCTGGAGCACATAATCTTTCAGTTACGACCGGAAAATCATCCAGTTTATCGTGAATAGATGTTGGTATATCTAAATCAACTTCTACGGTATATCCATCTAGGTGTATCTAGGTCGTTCGATTCACAGTCCTTTTATAAAGTATTTAAATCAATCTGATCTATAACCCAAGATAATTCACCTCTAGATAGTTTTTAGCTAAGAACCCAACCATATAAATTATTAATGTCAATGTATAAAAGTTCAGTATTCTCATTTGTTTTAACATAATGCTTGTTTACAAATGTCAAACCCCCTCGTATACCACCCTCAAAGAAATTATACATTTCCATGTCTTGCATCAATTCGATGGGTTCATCGAAAGTCATCAGAGCTGAATATCAAGACATACCAGGAATGCCTAAAATATTCAATGGTTCAAGACGATTATGTGCTAAAGATCTGGTTCGAAACTGTTGGAAAAAGTCAGCTAGAAGAAAAACATCAAGTTTAAGATATATCATCATATAATCACAAAGGCTATTACACTTGGTTTTCCTCCATATAACTTCAGCCATAGAATATTCATCCTCAGTAACACCATCCCAAATTGGTGGTAATTGGAGAATTGAATGAAGAACTTCCAAACTAATGACAGTATCATAAGGGAAAATTCCTTTACTATTAAAAATGGTTCCCCTAAATTCTGATTTTGTTATTGGTAAATCAGGTAAAGTTTTAACCGCATCCTTTTAAAGAACTATTTATGAATTGGCATGAATCCATAAATTTAACTGTTAAATTACCTATTCTAGCAGATAAGGTTAGGAATATTTCAGGCGTAGTTGGAATACATGATATTTTACAAAACTTTAAGTTATTTAATGGTAACGTATAAAGTGTTGTTCCTAACTGATTTTTATCGCACAAACCTTTATGAATTTTTAGAGCATCATCATCATTAAAACCATTTAAACATCGATGACACCATTTATAACGAATTCGAACATCAGAAACCGAAAGATTATCACAATTCAAAGTCGATCCAATTTAGTAACTACAATATAGTGACAAGAGTTACCACTCTCTAATAAAATAAGATTAATTGGGCTACCTCCTACAACCTTTGAACGATAGATGATATCAACATATGGATGCTTTATTACTTCTGGATTTAACAAAATATCTTCTAACGCATTCTCATTGTATGTGAGAACATTAATCGAAAGCCCCGGATTATTATCCTCAAACTTTGATATGTTGCAGAGACGCATCGGTAATTCAGAATTATTATAGATGAGATCAGAAAGATTATAATTAGAAATAATATTTCTATGCCTTCTATCTACTTTATCATATTTCAAAATCGCTAGAAAGCTATAAATGAAACATAAATCATCTGTATTTTTAATATTAACCACACAACGTTTATTTAGTAACGATTGAGGAGTTGGAAGAGAACCCCTACCACTTAAACGACTTATTTGCGAATATTTGGTAATAACGAAATGATTGTCTTTTATTTTATTAATTACCCAATTACTACCTTTTTCGTTTATTAAAATTACTTTTTCATTAAGAAGAGCAATACCTTCATCTAAAAAGGTATCGCTCATTGGTTTTGAAGAATTTGAAATAACGAAAGATTGGAATTCACCATCTTTTTCAAATTCAACATCTATACAAAATTGTATCTTTACAGAACCCATTTCCGAAACAAAATTATTTAATTTATTAATCAAAGGAATAGGTATAGATAAGGATATTAAAGTTAAATTTTCGACAACCATTTTAACTATAGCCTATGATTTACGTAAATCATAATTAACAATAGCATCAAGTAATCCTCCATGTTGAATAGGATTATTAATTATTTCAGAATCAGAATAAGAGAGTTATTATTTCAATATTATTTAAATTTTTAAGTTTAGAAGGACGTGGGTTACTTATTGATAAATTTGACTTATGTTTATTATTAATATTATTATTATTATTAAAAGGTAATTTAAAAATTTTCTTTTTCCTTAATAAGTTAAATTGATTTAAATGATCTTTGTGTGTTTCGTAAAAATCTAAATAATTTAATTTTTCTGTTAATTTACATGTTGGGCAAACAAAATAGGTGACACGGTTATGTGGTTGACCATAATATTTTTTCATAGCTTCATGACATATTTCGTCATGAAAAGAACTATTTGGGTAAAAAATTTGGGTAAAATATACCTTAATTTAAAAATAACTAATTATATAAAAAATAAAAATTTATAAATATTTAAAGATGTAATAAAGCAATAAGATATTATATACATACAAAAATAAAGAAATATGCATCCAATAATAATATGATATGTTAAACATGATCTAATTGGTTAAATCCATTCTTAAATTTAGTATATATATCCAAAGTATAATGAAAAAATTATTAAAATAAATAATGCAAACATATAAAAGTAATTTTATTTTCATTATGTAATATTGCTTATCCTTCATTTTAGAAAAATCAGTAAAAAAGATGGAGAAACAAAAAATCAGGATATAATTTCAATACTGCTGGAAGAAAATTCAGCATCTGCAGTGAATTTTATTAGGAAGTCTCCTGTACAATTTCTACAATATTCTATGGAATATTTAAAATACTCAATTACTTATTCGTTTAAAGTAATTTTATTTTATTCTATCTAATATTAATTAAAAATTTAATAGGAACCAGTAATTTTAAATCAGAGTTTATATTATAGCCAAGTAGGAAAAATTGACAGAAAAAATATTTTAGAAATACTGATGGCTATCAACAAAGATATTCAATTTAATGAAAGTTTCACTTTTATGAATTGCGAAAAAGATATAGATTTAGAAAATAATAAAAATGAAAATTCATATTTCATGATAAAAATAAGAAGTCAGGGTTTTAAAAATGAAGGCGAAACAATAAAACCTATTTGGAAAATATTCGAGGCAAAAAAAAGTTTTTAAATATATTTTATAATTTTTGTTGTTGTTATCATTTATTATATGATCTATTAAACATTAATTTATTTGAAATAATTATGTATGAGTTTTAAAAAATTATTTAAGAGTAATAATTAAATAAAATTTTCGATTATCTATTTCATTTTATTTTCATAAATTTAAATATATTTTTAAACTATAAAATCCAAAATAAATTAATTTTATGAAAGTAAATTAAAATTTATAATCATGTTATCTTTAAATAAATTTTTTAATTATAAATTTTTCTTTTATTGTATAAAATTTTTATTTAAAAATAATTTGTTAATGAAATGAATATTATTTATAAAAAAATAATTTTTAATATATAAATATTATTTAACTTATAATATTCAATAAATATATAAGGGAAATTGGAGGGTAAAGGAGTGCTCCTTTGGCTGCTCCTTCATCATCCGTTTCCTGTAAAATTGACATAAATTTTTTAACAACAATCGGCTCAAAATCACTAACACTGAGTAGTCCAGTGGGCACTCATTAAATATAATATGAACATACATAGAACTCAAGGACAAAAAGAGGGAAAGGGTAGCGGGGAAAATAGCGAAATCGTTGCAACAATTAAAATGAATAGCCATCGGAAAAAGATTAATCCGAACGACCAAAATCAGGAAAAATAATGTTTTTAAATAAGAATTAAATAAATTATGTTGAATTGAAACGGAAAATATGGGCAGAACGCTGCGCAAATTTTCGGAAATAGTTAAAATATTTATCATAAAAACTGTAAAATAAGGGCGGAACGCTGCTCAAATTTTCCGAAATGATTAAAATACTTATAGAATATAGTCAAACAAAAGCGAATTGTCGTTCGATTGTTAGTATAATATTCTTGTAAACCGTAAAATAAGGGCGGAACGCTGCTCAAATTATCCGAATCAATCAAAATACTTAGAGAAAATAGTAAAGTAAAAGTGGAATGTTGTTCAATGATTAGTATTATATTCTCTTGGAATCAAAAAATAAGGGCGGATCGCTGATCAAATTTTCCGAAGTAATTAAAATACTTATTGAAAATAGTAAAGTAAAAATGGAACGCGTAAAATAAGGGCGGAACGCTTCTCAAATTTCCCGAATCGATGAAAATACTTTATCGAAAACTACAGAATAAGGATAAAACCGTAAAATATGGGCGGAACGCTGCAAAAATTTTCGAATTAACAAAAATACTTTATCGAAAACCGGAAAAATACAGATGGATTACAGCCAAATTTTTATACAAGAAAAATATTTTATAAAGCGGAGGAATAATGAAGGATCCCTAGTAAAAACTTGATAGCAATAATGATAATAGTAGTAATATAATAAATGTAATGGTAATTATATAGTAATAAAAATAATAATAAAGGTAATAGTAGTACAATTAATAAGAGTAATACAGATAATGGCAACAATGATAATGCTAGTTACAATGACAGGGAGCATAGTAGTTATAATAGGGATAAGAGTAAGAGAGATAATGTGAGGATATTTAACATCACAAAGGGTTTACAGGCCATAGGAAAATCATCAACACGAACAACGATAAGAAGGACTAAGCGAATGGACACAAAGCTAAATGATATAACAGTATAACCAACATTTGAAGGAGATAGGAGAATAATGGGACCTAAAAATCGAAATCGAGCACAGGCCTTCTATCGGCAGCTCGTTGGACCCATGGATCGTTTGGTCAATTATAGCATTAGCAATAGCGCTCACTTTTTGCGGACGATCTACCCACTCGAACACAGTTCCAACGTTGCTTAGCAACGGGTGCCGAGTGGTAAGCGAAAGATATTTGTATGGGGTCGTCTGGGTAACAACCATATAGTTTCAAAATATCAACACCCAGAAACCCACCAATATAATTTAATTTAAAAGTCCACTTTGAATACTAAAATTTATTTAAAAACAAATATAATATGTTTCTTCATTGATTTTAACCAAGCTAAACAATGTTAACCACAAGTTATTGCTATCGGGTCTTGATACCGAACTTTATTATATTCAATAGGCATTAACAATGATTGAAGTTTTGATACTAATAAAAGGGGTTAATAGAAACCCATTGAATCGAATGCATATATTTTTCCAGGTTTCACATAGACTGCGATCCAATGTTCTCCATTGAGATTACAAGATTGAGTATTTACAATAAATGCCTTGTTTATATCAATATATGGTATTTTATCTAAGGGAAATGCTCCATGAAATTCTGATCCCAACCATTTCCGACCATTTTTTTGAATCTGAATAGAACTAGTATCGATAAATTTCAAATAATTAAAATTAAATTCTTACTTCATTTTTAAATAATTAATTTTCATAATTTGGCTTATAGTTCAAACCAATAATGTTTTATCAAACTAATAATGTTTTATCAATCTAATAATGTTTTATCAAACTAATACTGTTTTATCAAACTAATACTGTGCGATTGGCTGTAATTTGAATCTCTTTTTTCAAAAACTCCATAGACTATTACAGAAATTGATTCAGTTAGTGGTCTCCAAATTTAATATCAACTCTTAGATTCCCTTGTTGTGGTAATTGACTTTGATTAAGATCAAAATCAGGAGCCAATACAAAAGTAAAGAATGGATATTTATTTTTGAAGTCAGACATACTGATTCCACAATTAATATTCTTATTAAGGTAACCCATGTTTCTGACAATAGATTGCATATAACTAGTACTATAATTATCATTTTCAAAATCTTGACTATATTTTTCACGAGTCACTTCCTTTCGATAGTTATTGATTTAACATTATTATGATCATAAATTGACTAAGATGATGAAAGTGATCCACTATTTCTTTTATTTCCTTGAAATGTTACAAGAATAAAATTTGGTAATCGTCTATCACCAAAGATTCGTTCTTTATAAAAAGCAGAAGACCCAATAGGCAAAGAAAATTCAACAACCTCTTTACTTTTCAATAGATAAATTGCGTTTTTTGATGCAAGTCCAATTTGGTGACCTGCTAAAGCAGATGGTTCAACTCGAACTCTTCTTACCATTAATTTTGCACCTAATAATTCTATTTTAGGATCCAACTTTGTACATGTTAAACTATGTGATGGGTTTGATCTTGTCAATTTAATTAGAACACTAACACCGGGTAATAGATATTTCGGTTGATCCATGAAATCAAATTGTAATGGTGAACATAATAAAAGTGGTTTAGATTTTGCAATCCAAGCTTTTCTTATATGATCATCTTCACTATATCCCATGCTTTCTAAACATGTATGTTTCGTTTCGTATGGTTTCAATTGATGCCTTATGACCAAATGTATCATTTAATCATTCAACTTTGATAGAATTAAAAACTAATTCGGCTTCTTTGAAAAGAGTTTGAAATTGTTTGCTGTTACATCAGAATCAATAGAAATATTTTTACCTACATTATTTACAACTTTCAACTGAAGATAAAATAAAGTATCGTTTAAATCTAAATATTCGGTTTTCGACCCGTTAATGTAAAATTGAATTGAAGATGTACCAGAATCAGTAACTGAATTAAATGGATAAATATCTTCAAACGCACTAAGTTCAATTAAAGCTTGAGGGGATGGCCTATCAAAAATACAAAGTTCAGATTTTGCACTAATCATTTTTCAAATATAGTCCCATATCCTTTCATTCTTTTGTTTATATGTTTCTTTGAAAATTTTCTGCGTTTAATCATTACATCTTTTTGTTCATTTTCTTGTTTATTAAACACACCAGGTACCTTATTTATTACAGTAGGTAAGGGCTGAATTACATCAGGTAATGTTTCGTTAATTTCAGATAAAACATTTGATTTTAAAGCAGGTTAAAACTTGGAATTGTTATTTATTACATCATTAGCAGTTTTCATACCGAAATTCCCTATACATTTAAGAATTGGTAAAGCAAATCGACATATTGTTTTCAAACACCCTGTTCCATATTGTTTACCAACAAAATATGGTAAATCTCCACCAGATTGACTAATACTATAAAAGTTTATAATATCCGGATTATTCATTTATTTTTCGAAAATGTAATGTTAAATGTGTTTTGATATCTTTTGAAAATTTAATTAATTTTCCACCATAGTCATGAATATTAATTTCAATGTTGTTTATAGAAGAAGATGAAATTGGGAGGTACATTGGATTCTTCATTTCTAGCTGTACTACCTCTCCTTGTTCATATTTTTTAATCCATACAGATTTTGATAGAGGAACTCTTACGTTACCAACATTTATTGGTTTAATAATATTTGAATAAATAAACATTTGTTGATGAATTTGAATTATTCTTGGAATTTTCACACCAATAAGATCCTTATCAGTAAATGTCTGATTCTTTATTTCCAAAGTTTTTATTAATTTTTGATCAAAAAGGATATTTGAAATATCATCTACAAGTTTTATTTTTACCAATTCTTCATTTCTAAGATTGGTTTCTTTAAACAGGGAAGGATTAATTGTCATTAAGTATCCATTAAAATATGGTAAGCTACGTTCTAGTTTCATTTTTAATATCACATTTAGATATGCAGCTTGTTTATAATTTATCCAACTCTTATTTTTTATTGATTTTTTACTATTATTTGAAAGTTTTACATTAGATCTAGCCTTTCTTTTCTTTGTGTGTTTTTTCTTTGTATTGTTTTTCTTTACATCTATTTTATTTGTATCTGTTGGATTTACTTTTTCGTGTTGAACTATTACTTTATTAAATGATATTTTAATTATTACCTGATTTCATTTTTGGTTTTATAAATCATAACACCATTTTCATTGAAAATATCTGTTCTAATACGTAAATCATCAGGACATTGTTGAGTAAAATCAAAGAATAAATATCCATGGGGTATCTTTGTCGCATCTTGGAACGAATCAATTAAAAATCTTCTATCGTTAGAATACGCTTGTCTTGCGAGAAAATCAATAATTGTTGCATCTCTAGGGTTTTTAAATTTAACCAAGTATTGTACGTTCAGATTACGGGTTCGATAACTTCCACCTTGATGAAACAAATTTTGAGTAATAAAAATTACCGTTACTCCAGTATGTCTACTGATTTTTGTAAATAAATTATTAAAATCTTTTTCTTTATTTGCTTCCTGATATAAATCATCGAGAATAATAACATCACCTTTACGCTATCTAGATGACCAATTTTTATCAAATCTCTTGATTATATTCATTTTTAATTTACAAAACTGATCTTGAGTCATACCATGCTCATCGTCAGCTCCCTTATGCCAATATATTTTATTAAATTTTGATTTAAACATATTTGACTGTAAAAGGTTACAAACAAAAAAAGTTTTCCACTACCATTAGGACCTACAATTTGATACACAGCGTCATTTCTTATTTCCATTTTATTTAAATTAATTTTAATAATATAATTGTTTATATTTGTTTTAATTAATTGTTATACACAAATATATATTATTTAAATTTTATTACATTCATTAATGTTGAGAAATATAAATTATAAAGGCAAATGTTTTGTAAGAAACATGAAATTTCCATTGGAAAAACCTCAACAATTTGTGGCCAGCAGTGGAAAATATCCAATTATATTTGTCAAATCGGGTAAATTTCCCATCATGGGTTGTAAGCAACCTCTTAAATTAGGTGATTTAAAATATAAGATACATGATTTACAGATCCAATCATTACAGTAACATTTAATATCGGAAAATTTATAAATTTATATGAATTATCACGTAATGTTAAATGTATATTTGAACCAGAAATATTTCCGTCATTACGAATTCAAAAATATGATCCAGTTTGTGTAAATATCTTTTCAAGTGGGAAGGTTGTAATACTTGGGATAAAAACTTTAGATTATAATGCATATGTTGAAAATATTATATCTGAAGTTAAAATGTTAATCAATTAAATTTGTTTGTATTAGTTTTAATTTTAGTAATTTGAAATATTTCGAAAAGTAAGAATATATTTTTTTATTGTTAATATCCTAATAATCATATTTAGTTTACTTATTTGAAGTGATTTTAAAGATACAAGAACTATTCCCAGGAATTAAAAATACTCTGGATTATTGTGCACCAGAGTTGCTCGTTTCAAAAATATATCGGTTTACCGGTATCAATATAGAGCAATTTCTAGAGATGCATTATGACATGATATTAGGGTCAGACAATAAATGCGTTGAAAATTATATTGTTTGTAAAGATTCGATGAGAGATTCATGTTCCAATGGATGTCCATGTTGTCATGATTTCAAAAGAGATCAAACAGTATATATCCTAATTGCTGAAATGCGTAAAGCATATTATACCGATGTCTTTGATTTGAAATAAATTTTATAATCAGATGATTATTATTATTATTATTTTATTATTATTATTATTATTAAACGAAACTAAATATAGACCTTACTATAGTGTTACCATTATGCTGACATGTAAAAATAATAATTTCAATTTATGCATTTAAACAACAAAAATTTTTCAAAAATTAATTTGAAGACGAGTTGGAAATGATAGGAAACCACATGAGGACATACGACAAGCGTCCAATCAGCTGCCGATTCAATGTAAAGCGAATGAAGTGATAAATGACGAAATGAAAGTCCATCTCAATGAGGACAATTATTGCCATAGCAAATCATTGATTGATCTGATTAATAATTTACTCAGTGAGATGGAATCAATGAAGAATAAAATAATCGAAGGGAAGAGAGAAAACAGCCAATTCAAACAAAAAATTGATAATATCGAGTTGCAATCAATAAGTATATTGATTTATGAAAATATTTGATAGATATTTGTGATTGCAGAATAAAATATACGAGATGGAATACCGGGGAGAAATTAAGGAGCCGAATGAGGAAATGGCGGCACTGAAGGATGATAATCGAATGTTAAGAATTGAAATGGAGACAAATGCTCAATAAATCAATGCAGTATTTGATTTGCATTTAATTATTGATTTGTTAATGATGTGTAAATGGAATGCAGATGAGACAGCAAATCGGAATGATTGAAAGAAAATCAGCAGCAACAGCAACTGAATAATGAAGTGAAATTGATTTGTAATTGAAATATTTGAATTTGTGATTTATTTTCAGGTGGAAATGCTGAGGAGAGAAATTGATAAAATTAGTGAGCAAAATGCAAATTGCGCATCGAGAGTGGATAATAATGACGGGGAAACATTCAAATATGTTACTGATGAGAAAATAAATTATCTGGAATTGAGAATGATCTAAAAGGAACAGAAATTAATTCATGCAGAAGTTCATGAATGGAAAATTGAGAATTTATCACAGCAGGCTATTCTTCATATAAACCAGAATAATCAAAATAGAATAAATAATAAAGATATTTATTATTCACACTACTAAAGAAGAAAAAAATCAAGAAATCTGAATTGTCTACATAATCTTAATTTTCTCAGAACTATCAAAGTCTATTTAAAGAGTCAAACAGGTAAGTTACAATAAGATCCAGGAAAATTACTCAATATTAACCAAAATTCTCACTTTGTTCATCATACAATATTATTTTTCATAGAACTTCATTTTGTCAATTCCGACCATCAAAACTAAAGTTAAAACATTACTTCAAAATAAACTCTAATATTTTGAATAAAAGTATTTTAAAGGATCATGAAAATCTTATTAAAATTGTTAATATTTCCAATGTAGAGTTCAGAGCAAAAATCAACAAAGCCGTCAAATATAAATTGTATCCTTTAATTAAGGACTAAGGAAGCAAAAGACAAGACAGCCTTCCACATACAAATAAAGAAAAAAACTATCAAGTGATATAAATTATTATTTTTATAGTTGTCGTTTAAAACAAACTTATATTTATAATACTGGTTGAATAATATTTTTATTTTATTCTTTTTCAGTGTATAATAAAATTAATTCAACATTACATTTACCGCAGACCGTCCCGATACTCTTTTACATGTGATTAGGCTTGGCACAGACATTTTCTCGAGATACTAAACAATAACTTCATTCACCAAATACACATTAACATAATTTTATACTACAACATAACATTCATCAATTATATTCGAATGTTATGTTAAAGTGATTATTTATAATAAATGTTTTAATTTATTTTTGTTTATATATTGCTTTTTTAAATAAGTTTTAAATAGAGATATACTTAATTTATACTTTTATGAAAGATCCTTAATGTTACTAATATTTACCATTTAATTGTTACGTTTTGCTTTTTGGACTTAGAAGTGATAAAATAAATATTAAAAAATCTTTTATTAATGGTTTTCCAATTTAGATTTATATAATATTTTTCCTAATCCTTATTGAATGCTAATGAAGTAATTTATACTGAATTCATTGAATTTAGAAATTAATTTCATATTAGTTTAATGTACTGTCTAATAATTAATTGAAATGTTAACTTGTCAAGAAAGCATTCAATTATTGTTTTGGAAATTGAATAATTTACTTGTATATATTAAACCGGTTATCAATACTAGAAAATTGGTAAACATGTGTTTAATTGAAAAGAACCGTCCAGAAATCTCTAGTCGCTACAAGGCTGGATTAAAAACTGCTGTTAATTAGAGAAAATGAAAGGCTAAAACCACAGATTGATTACTAGATTTAATTAATTTCCATTTTGCTTTATTAAACAGATAATTATGAAAATGCTGAATCCAATTTGAATGGAATATCATGAATATTGTCAAATATATATTTATCATTATTATTATTGATTTAAATATAATAAATAAAATTAATTAAAAATAATTAAATTAAAATAATTATAAAAAATCGATTAAAAAAATGTATAAAAAATATTGTAAATAAACATAATTAATTAATAAAATATAATAAATAGTGTTAAAAACACTATTAATTAAATTCTTAATTAAAAATAATGAATAAATTCAAATAATAATAAAATAATCAATTAAAAAAGTTTAATATAATAAATAGTTAAATTATCAATTGATTAAATAATTAAAAAAATATAAATTAAATTATAAATTTATTAAATGATTTAAGTAATCAAAAAATTATTTTGGCATTAAATATGTAAATAATAATAATTAAAATAATACTAAAAAATCGATTAAAAAGTATAATATAAAAATAGACATAATTAAATGTAATAAATAATTAAAAAAAAATTATTGATTGAATTTTTTATTAATTATGAAATAAATTAATAAATAATTTTTATTTCCATTTTGCTTTATTAAACAGAAAATTATGAGAAACCAAATTATAATTGCAGAATTCGATTTGAATGGAATATCATGAATATTGTCAAATATTATCATTATTATTATTGATTTAAATATTGTAATCAATATCTACTGAGCATTAAAATGAATAATTTGATTCAAATTGACTTGTAAATGAGATTTTCAAGAAATTGTGGCATTTTTAGAATGGAAATCGATTATTTAAATATAATAATTAAAAATAATAAAAAATCGATTTAAAAAGTATAAATAACTAAATTATCAATTAATTAAAAAATATTAAAAATTATAATTGAGAAATAAAATGTAATAAATAATAAAATAAAATGTTGGTCTACCAGAGAAAATTGAATAGCGAATTGAAATATTGTCTTGCATTCTAATGATCACGACACGTTTACGGGTTCAAATTTGTGGTTTATGGTTCCTTGGCGAGTTTCGGATTAGGTGGTCTCGCGTCCGTTCGGGTTTTCCTCTCCGCTACCCCAGTTGATTGCACAGTGTTCCCATCTTGACTTACCGATAAAGCCGTTTGCAGCGCATAAATCCGGGTGCATTAGGATAATTGCTTATTTATCGATCTTTGATTGGTTATCGATTGTTTAAAACAAAATGTATACAATTCCAAGGGCAGTTATATCTATGAATGAAATCGACTTTTTATGGTAAATTTATTCTTTTCTTGATCCAGATCTTATTTATAATCACAACAAAATATTGATTTTCAATATAATTCAACAATTGTTGTGGTGTATAAAAATCAACTGAATAGTAGTTAAGATAGTTCGGAATGTCCAGACATCGTCGGATATAGTTATAATGCGAATCAATACAAGGGATACCTCAAATGGATTTTGCTAACAATCCTTCGACGTTATCATTTTTCAAACATTTTAGATAAATAATTTGACACTGTTTTTACACTTACCTGACGCTCAGAGAAATCTGTGTGCCTTCCGCATAGCACTGATGAGAGCCATTAGCTCGAAACTAGTATGCTATAAGGAAATGTACTGGATATCACTTAATGTATCGTAATATTCGTTGATTAGAATCAGACATAGTGATCAATAAAATTAAGTTTTTCAAGTAGTTTTGGTAGTCTGATAGCGATTACCAGAGGTATTATGGTGTCTTCCATGGTTTCAAGTGAAAGGAGGTTTCATGATAAATATTCGTCATATTCTCTTGCCTTAAAACCAAACTTTGCAAACTTATTTCATGTCCAGTGCATCAGAATGAGTGTATAACAGTGTTAATTTGACACTGAAATAAGAGAAATCTGAGCGCCTCCGGAATAGTAGTGATGAGAGCCATTATCTCGAAACTAGTATACTATTGGGAATTGTACTGGATATCACTTAATGTATCGAATAGTAATATGTAAATATTTATTTTATACCGTAACTAGGAAAAGTATCAAATCAACAGTTCGTAAAAGCGACGAAAAATAATAAATTCAAAAACAGATATTTGAAACAAAAATGTTAAATCAATTTTTCATTTTAATTAAAAAGAAAAAATAAATTTAGAATTTAAAAGAATTTTTAAAATTAGTCAATTTAAAATTTAGTTTTTAAGTTGATTGACTCATAAAATTTAGGATAAATTGAATTTTTACTATAAATCTTAATTAATTGAACTCTGATACAAAGTTGGTAAGATATAAGGTTCCCTCAATATTATCCCAGTTGTAGTTACTAACTCAACACACATGCAAAAATTAAGTTGAGTGTCTAACCATTTGAAAACAATCACTAGGTGACGTTGGTAATGTACGAGACGGATGGAATGCCTGCTAAAGTTTAACACAATTACCTGTATTGCTAAAGCCCTTGAATACTTGCATGCTCATAGATCCTCGATAGAAAATCTGAATCTGATATCTTATTTTACTGTATTATACGATTTCGACGTTGGGTTAGTGGCCAGTGACCTAGTAACCCAAACATTCAACATTCACCTACTGTAACCACTGGTTATGAAACCGGTCAAGGTGAGCTTCTCTTCAAAAACTGCTAAGGCCTCACCTCATATCGGGTCGAGCGAGCTGCCGTTGGAAAGCATATGCTCGTATCCTAAATTTCGATCTCCTTTATCAGCTGAATTATTTCACTCGTGACTCTTCCCGCTTCTCACTTGTTATCAACATGGCTTGTTATTAGAAGAATAAAATAAATTTTAGTAGTTGGTATGTTAAAAGCTAGATTTTTCATCATGAAAAGGTTTCTAAGCCTTTAAGGTTACTAATAGTTTTAATGAAATTAAAGAATCGTTTTTATTAAGAATTTCAAGGAATTTGTGGTTTATTTTTGAGAAGGCAAAATTTATTATATTTTTATTTAAATAAATATTTTTAAAGCTCTCCTAAAATAATTATTTCATTAATAATATCAGAATGATTGTAGTTATTTTTCCCGACGCCGCTGATTTTTCCCAGGTTTAGCACTTGGATTTGACTTTTTGATTTTGGCTAGTGGTTTCGGCTGGGAGGTGGCTATGTGGTGAGTGGGAATCGATGGTGAAGCATTCGTGACTTCATCTCGCTTATATTTCTTGAACTTCCGTCCACTTAGGAATTATATGTCTGATAACTGATCAGAGAGTACTTGATATGTTAACAGACCCTCACTCTCCCGTTGTTGTTATACTGATATTAATTTGCATTCGGGCTCGGTGTACCCACAGACAGGCCTTCACGGAATCGATGCAGATAAACTGACTTACCCGGTCTGTTGACTTGCGTGTATTTCTCTCATTTGTGGTGTGTAATGGCTCTGGGCCAGAAAGGTTTCGACATGCTGGCAAAAGGCTCTTTAAAAAAATGTATCTAGGGTCTTAATGCCTAGCTGCCAAACAAAGACTATTAATATTTTACTAGTTAAAATATTTATATCTTGTAGTTAAATTATTTACATCTTGTAGTTAAAAATAATTATGTATAAATAATGTTTCTTCCTTTATTTCACATAAATTTTAAATCTAAAATTATTTTGATTATTTAACTAAATTCTATAATTATTCATTTTACCCATTTAGTAGAATTAATTAATTAGGTTGTATATTAGTAATAACATCTTTCAAGGTGAAAATAAATATCTAGCGGTGGAAATCTAAAATTTAAATAATAAATCTATAAAATGAAAGGGTGAAATAATTGCATGTTAGCAGAACATAACTGAAACTCAATTCATAATTTTAGTTTACAATACTAGTGCTCATTATCTTCACCGCCAGTTTTGTTGCTTTAAACTTAGGGAATCGGAGGCATTTTGATTCATTAGATTATGGGATAATGCGCAAGACATTCCAGCGACCGCTTCGAACCCTAAATCGAAGGTTATTCAAAGAGTAGTATTGGTAACGATGCTCGACTGTTTGAGTAGCATTCGGCTGTCATACACATTACCAACATGGATCAATCCATGGGTGTATGATGGTGTTCCGTAAATTATGTGGTGTGCGAGGGAAGTTAGACCCTAGAACCAGAGAGGTGTACAATGTTACTAAGTGTTAGTAGCCAGTAATTTAAAATGTTCCCCGTACACCAGCAGTAATAATAACAACAAAAGGAAAGGCTAAGAATAAATGCTTTATATAATTCGCATATTTTCCCTCGAAATTTCCTTCTGGCGCCTTTATCTTGCTTGTTTCCTTCAGATTCGGTCTCTGATCTTCTTGTTGAACATTCATCCACTCCATCATTTTTTTGAAAATATCTGAATTTATTCCTCTTGTCACAATATCGAGCTAAATGACCGCCTCCACATTCGTAACGTTTATTCGCATTTATTCTACTTGTATCTATTCTGTAATTCAATGCTATTTGACCCTTTCCCCACAGTTATAGCACATCCTTGCATCCATGTTTCTCTTGTCATCTTTCTTTAGGGAAAATCTTGCCTAATGCCCTTCTTTGTAACATTTAAAACATGTAACATTTTGTCGGTAGTACTCTCCTCTTACCTCTTGTTAATGTTTGATTATAAAATTATATTAATGTCAATTGAAGAATTATGTGTGGAGGAAATATGTCACGACCCAGCCGAGTCACATGTAAAAATAACTCTCGGCACAGCTGTAATGTGTGCTATGTTGTGGAAAAATTATTAACAATTATGTAACAATAAAATTTATTAACGACAATAAATAATAAAAATAATAATAATACTCAAAATTTGATTGTTGAAAAAACACATTAAATTTCTATTAGCTTTTTAAACATTTCTTTTCAACTATGGAAAATTGATTAATTAGTAAAAATAATTGATGAATATAAACATAGGGTACAGAGACAGTAGAGAAAAATGAAACTAATATACTAAAAACTGTAGTCCATAACACCTGGCTCTGATTAGTATTGGCTATTATTATCTGTCAATTTCTCTTTTTAAGAAATTTATTGTATCTTGGTCTGCTGTAGCCAGTTTCCTTATTTGATTATACTTGTCTTACCTTCTTTTTACTTAAATACGTTCCATTTTTATCTCATTTAAAGCTTTTTATTACTTTTTGATTCTGTGATCTTCAAAGCTATCGAACGAGTTTGGTTCTTTAATCCTTCTATAAAGGCATCACGCATTCTTACTCGTTTTGCGAAATCCATCATAGTCTCATCTCTTTCCTGTCTGATGTCGTTTAAGATATCTATAATTATTGAAGCCTTTAAGTTTTTCACCTCAACGATTTTGATAATCTTCTCTTCGTACAATTCCAAGGTTCTGGTTGTGCTAACGTCTCCCATGCATTTAATTTATTTCAAGATTTCTTCGTCAAAGAATTTTAAAAATACTTTAATTTTCTCTTCATCAGTCACTAAGTTATGTTTAGCGAACTAATCCGTAAAATATTTTACGAGTAATATATGATCCTTGATTTTTATACTACTACCAAGGCCGGCTTTACGTACTGGCAGAGCAGACGGTCACCTGTAGCGGCCGTTTTATAAAGCGGCCGAATGCGTCCCTCGTAATTTTAATACTTGCATGTAAAAATTGTGAAACAATATTTGAATTTTAAAAAAAATATCGTGTGAAAAAATAATAAAAAGAATAATCTCGGAACATCAAAGAGGACTAGAGGAAGCTTGAGATCATCCATGACACAAAACAGACTATCTGGACTATCTATTTTGTCTATTGAAAATGATATTTCGAGAGCAATAGACAAAGAAGATATTCTACGAGATTTTACAAATCTAAAACCAAGAAGAAGATTTTAAACTTTGAAATACGGTTACCAGATAAAGGTGTCCAATAACTCCAATTTTTTATATATACTGTATGTACAATGCCACTGTATTTTTTTTGCATAAGTGAACAAAGAAAGTTAAAGTTCTTTTTCTGTTTGATTGATGCCCATCGATTTAAAACAAACCCACAACATTTTAAGTTGTTGATACTATTATTATTCCTTTTTTTATTTAATTATGATTACTGTTTGAGGTAATTTTTTTATTACAAATTTGCTTTTTTGTGTTATATTTACAAATGAATAATTAGCAAATTTGTGATTTTTGTTATTTTACTTAATTCTAAACGTGATAGGGGCTGCCAAAAAAATCTTGCCTGTAACAGCAAAAAGTCTAGGGCCGGCCCTGCTACTACCCCGCTTCTTACAATCAGTTTTGATAAATTATCTTTAAACTAGTATTCCTGAAAATATTCTTTTTCTGTTAGTGACGCCATGTTATATCTATAATATGTATTGCAGGGTTTTGCATTTTTATAAAATCAATTTTGCATTATTTTAAAAATGTCTTTGCGTTATTATAAAAGTTAATAGTATTATAAATATCATAAAATAAAGACTAATATTTAAGCATTATACAAATTGATTTCTTGACAGATCAATAGCAATATGTCTTCTCATATTGATATAAAATGGTTGTACTTGCAAATCTTCGTTATTAAGAACGTTTTCAATTTTTTCATTAGCTTGTAATGAGGATGTTACAGAAATATCAAAGGATGTATATCAACTTTTGACACTTGAAAAGAATTCTTCAATTGAGTTAAGCTGGGTGAGTATCGAAGGAAATCGAAGTTCAATGCTATTTCTTTGTAGAAGCTCAGAAATAACCTTAGAATGATGAAATCGCGCATTGTTCATAACCAAAACCATATTACTGTTCCTAAAATTAGGGATTAGTTTATCACGAATGAATGCCATTAACAATTCTGTTACTTCCTCGATTCTTAAATACAATCAGTTTTGATAACTTATCTTTGAATAAGTATTCCTGAAGATATTCTCTTTCTGTTCGTGACACCATGTTATATGTATTAAATATAAATTATAATAATTTTTATTCATTCACAAATTACCAATTGTATTTAAAGAAACTTAATTGCATGAGTTAAAACTATCAAAATAACATAACATTAATTAATTAATGCTTTTTTAACAGTTTGTAAAATATAACTAATGAACATAATCGATTTCATAAATCATATCACAATAGAATATAAATAATTTTAAATAAAGTTCATTTTTATTTATTATTTTTGAAATCAATTAAATCAACGAAATAAAAAAAGGTAAAACTATCGACACTTTGAGCATTCCTGCTGTAAGAGAACAAAGTAAAGATTTAATTAATGAATACCTTTTCGCATTCAGAACAAAATAAAGAGCCTCAATAACACAGAAAATACATGGCGGAAATTAAATATTTTTAAAAATTTTATTTATATACAAAATTCGCAAATATGAAAATTTGAGATTAATAATGAAATGAATTTTTACAATAAAAAATGAGTTTAAAAAAATTAAAACAAAATTATTATTCATAAGGGATTATTGATAAATTCTTATTTAATATCATCAAAATTCACCGATTATGTTATGGTGATCCACAGAAGAACAAAAATGTATTTTGGTATGACAAATAACAGGTAAATAAGTAATATTATAATAAATATTTGGGTTTATGATTGGCATATTGAGGCAGAGTAGAGTGCGACAAATGAAATCAATTTATAAATGTGTTAAATATCTGAATAAAATATTTGATGCGTTGCCATTATTGATTTGTATAAATAAGCTCCGGTTATCATTGACATTGATATACTGTATTTTTTAACAGCTCATAGTTTGCAGAACAACAAAATCAATAATGAGTGATTGAGTGTGTCATTGAAATCATAAATTACATGCTGATAAGAGGTGGGTTGCAGGACGGGGTAGCTTCGTGTTAGCCCACGACTCGCAATAACCCATACGTACAGCATTGTACCTGCTGATCTCTTATCCACTGCTGAGTTACATTGGTACTGTGACAGGGTTGCTAGTCCTCGAAAAGTTAGCTATTCGTTTTAAGGTTTGTGTTCATTATTTTTAATAGTGTTTCCGCAATGAAATTTTTATTTTTTAAATTGATAATGGACAAGATAATCTAATTCCAGTCAACGTAAGGGTTTTGGACATGGATTAGACCCTTTTTTGTTCGATGTGAATCTTATGCCGATTTGAAAGTTTATTCCAATGTATTTGTGCTATTGTATGCTTAATATTCACGTTATTTTTAAATACATTGAACTTTTCTGAACTTTTACATCACCTGAAGCAAATCAAAGTTGACAAAGTCTACCGGTAAGTGTATCAATTAAAGACACAATTAAAACAAAAAATTAAGTTTAATTAAATCCTTCGATTTATTAACATGGCTGTTGAAAACATACACCTGCAACAAAAGCGGAAATCTAAATTAAAATAAAACATTAATTAAAACAAATAAAAATTTAACAAAATTAATTAAAACATATACTAATAAATTTCTTAAAAACCCTACAGCTGCATATAAAAACATAATGTAAATTATAAAACCGCCAAAACCTTGCAAAATTATGCCTAAAAATACATAGACGGAAGTGGCGACCAAAATAAAAAATATAATGACAAAAAATGAGAAATTATCAGGAAAAAGTACCCTACATGTATGTGTGTGATACTCGTATAAGCTATATAATGTATATGTGTTAAAACCTTTGTGTGTGTGAATTACATGATTAAATCTAAGTAATTTTCTAAGATTTACTTAAGTTTGATTGGTTGATTGAAAATAATTTCCTACTGCTTACTCATTTCTGTTTAGCTACAAGTTCGATCTTTGTAATCATTTGGTATATATACAAAATGTTTTCATATGATCATCATAATTTACAAACTCACAAAATATTATCATAAGTAACTAATTTTTTTATTATATATTATTAACCTTGCTCTTAGTGAACCAGTGCGATTTATAAAAATTGTGTGGCTGAAAGTCAGAAAAATATTAATTATTGCAAGTCTGTTACACCATCATATTTCAAAAAAAAATGATGTCAACTTGTTGGGTTATGCATGTCTTGAATGTTTCGGTTTTATGGCAGGTAGATGGTCAATGTTTGTACATCAACATGGGGATCATTTAAGACGATTTGTTGAAACGAAGAACTGTATAATCGCTAAGAATAAGAATATTTAAATTATAAACAATTAATAAATTTCAACTTCCAGTACTAGAAAGAATCCATATGAAACCTTAATAATTTTTAATAATTATTGATTTACAACTTAGTTAAAAAACAAACTAATACAACTAAATGAAAGCCTACATCAAGTAAAAGTGAAATAACAGAAAAGCAAAATTATATCCGTCGTGAATTTGACTTAGAGGGTAATCATGTTGAGCTGACGAATGATGTATCTCAGAATTTTTCACCAGAGATTTATGTATCAGATAGTCTCATTAAAGAATTGAATGGAAACAGTTAAGTTCAATTTAGTCTTTGTGGAGTTTACTTAAGAAGATAGTGAGTTCAAGCAATATTTTTTATCAAATAAATAAAGGAAAATGTCATCATCATTTATTAAAGATTGTAATGAAAATTTACAGAATCAGTTAAAGAAATACATTCAACTAAGTAGTTGGTGGTAAACAAATAGAATAAATTATTAGTTACAATCAAATTTTAAAATCCTACGAGAACTATTTGTTCATTATATCTGAATCGGCTTTCACCAATCCATTTGGTTCTCCAACTTTGTATCCATCATCTGGAACCAATATAACACAATGAGAAGCGCTCACAAGATGAAGAATAAATGACTGGGTTGGGCAGCTTCTTCCATTTTGTTCCCGCTACAGTCATCAGTTCTACTATAGGCATTTTCATTTCCACACTTTTAATATTTTATAGCATTTATATGTTTTATATTAAAAGCTCGTCAACAATTAAGCATTTAGTTTCATCTTCAACAACTTCCAATTAAAAGGCTTCTACTTTGTATTTTACTCCATTTTTCAAATTTTCAATGGATAAAAATTAGATTTGAAGATTTTCAAAGAACTGTTCCATAAAATGACCTATAAAATATTTCTTCGGCATGATTAATATCAAGTCTTAATATTAAATTTTAGCCATGCAAGGCAAACGGAATTTGACACAAGTAATAGACAAATACAATATGTTATTGCGTAATCGAATTACATAACCTTTATTCAATAAATATATCGTCGTCATGCTCGTTGATGGCTTGGAGAATAAAATGGAATATCTCATGAAAGATGAGCCAGAAACAAATTTTTGTCCTTATGATCTATATGAAATTATCCAGCAAATATTTCTGGACTACAAAGATGGAATCATTTTTTTGCGTTTAGAAAATGAGACAATCTGATGGAGGACCTCCACTGCAACTAGAGAATATTTTTATTATCGATAAGGACAAGGGCCCCTGCATTGTTACTGAATAAATGGTTTTTCACTTTATTAAGATATTTCAAAATAGTGGCAATTTATCAATGTGATAAAAGCTTGTAGTAAATTGATCAACATAAAAAACGTTTCAAAGAGTTAAAAAAAACTATGCTAAGCACCAATTTTAGACTATTCTAGAAAGAATGACATTTGTTTAGGATAGAGATGCTAGTTTAGAATTAATTTTGCATAGTGCAATATTAAGTTAAATCAAATAAAATGGATTACAGGATAATGAAGTTTACGTAAATTTAATTCTCTATAATTTGGGATTCTTTCTAATTTTACTAATATTAATTAAATAATAAAATATTAAATAATAAATGTTTAATAAAAACTAAATTTTTGTTATTCAGTGATATTCATGATAAAATATCCATGATCATGAAAACATTATCATACAACATGGTCATACAACATTGAGAGAATCATATATATATATATATATATATATATATCATAAGTATATTAGTTAAAACATAGCCATTTAGTATGTTCTTTCTAATTTTACTAATATTAATTAGGTTTTTGAGTATTTGTTACCAAATTGAAAGTCATACAGGCTTAGAAATAATCTTTATTTGTATATATTTATATATTTAATGGATATTTTGGTAAGAAAACATATAAATTATCAATATCTGTGTACTACTGGCTATGTAAAAGTATGTGTCAGTCTCAAATATTTTCTTTTGTGAATGTTTTCCGGCCAAAACATTTAAAAATCTATTTAAACCGGTTTCATAGACGAAACTTATAACGCAAAGAAAGTTTCCAGTTAAACTGTTATATTATTGTTTTTAAACCGACTTTGCCCAATCGGATTAGTGTATGTCGTTGGACTTGAATTGCAACGTCTTAGTTTTGGAATTGAACATAATATTGTTTTACTCAGTTTTAGTATGTTTTTATATTAATTATTAATATCATTATGGTTTTTATTATGTCTATATTTATAAGGTGTAATTAAATACTGTTTGTGTGACTTTCATCCAAATATTTTATACCTATTTTATTGCTTTCGAATTTGTTTGAGTTCGACTATGGGTTAGGGTTATAATTTTTTATAAAGAGATAAGTTATTTCACTTTCAAATGTTTCCGGGAAAATTATTGCATAAATATTATTTGTTTAATTAATCAACGCTTTCTTCATTGCTATATTTCTAAATGGATTCCGATTTTGATACAACTTGTGTAATATGTTATGATAATTTGGAAGCATCAAATGTTGTTACCCTTAATAAGTGTCCGCATAAATTCTGTAGGTCATGTGTCAAGGAGTTAATATTTTCTGGGAATCACCGCTGTCCACTTGATAGAATCGAGATTCAAGTCGTCCATGACACATTCTTGCTCAAACAAAATTTGGATGTCACCGAATTTAAACCAATATCAAAATATATCGAAACTTTATTTATCTACGAATCTGACTACTTTCTGAAGGACATTCGAGAAATAATATCTGAATATCTTTTGAAATTCAATCAGAATCTGAAACAAATAATTGAAGCAATGAAGGATGTACAAACAGTTTACCGGAAGTGGAGTATAAACCGACAAACACTCAAACAAAACGAAATTCAAATGTTATTGACTTTGAACGAGATTTTGTTAAGTGGAATAAAAACGTCAGATAATATGAAGTTGAAATTTGATAAGAAATCCTCATCATTCTTGGGATACTTGAAAGGATTGAAGGAAGAAAAGATCCGATTGGAATATATAAATCTTCTAAATCTCGACAAATTAAAAATCAAATTGACAACTTCCACACCTCATTGTATTTGCTTGACTAATCAAACAATTCTACAATCGGAAGTTCTCATTAAATATATGGAAGTTATTGATGAAGAATTGACAGAATTTCAACAGATCTCAAATTATGCAAAATGTTTAATCATTTCATATATACCAAAAAATAGAGATTTATACAGCGAAATCAAGTCGAACATCAACGAGAACGATACAAATAAATGCCTGGTTTGCGAAACTGAAATTGAAATTAAAGGAAAATATTCCAAATTCAATCAATGCAATCATAAGATTTGTATTTCATGCACTGAAAATTTCATGATTACTCATGCTAGTTGTCCGTTCGATAGTGATGATTTGATTGGACTAGAGATTTGTGACCAATCAGAAAATACCTTAATAAATTCCCATGAATATTTATCGAGAAATTATCTAAATATCGGTAATAAGTTGTTCTCCAAAATACAAGATCTCAATGAAGAGAAAATGAGAATTATTATAGAAAATAAAAACAATTTTAATAGCTTATTGGATGATTTTAAGAGATTAGATTTATCGGAAAGGAATGCGAGCGTAAAAGGAATTGAGGAACAACAGATCAAGGAACATATTCTAACTCATTTCAATAATTTACGCCATTTGAATAAATATCGAGTTTACAATGGGAAATCTTGCAAGTTGCGTTGTGAGCTCGACTGTTTGAGGATGCTTGGAACGCATCTCATTCCTCAAATGTATTCACACCAAATTACAAATCGGCTTCCAAATAATCTTGCAGTACTTCTACGAAACGGCGACTTTTATAATCCGATTTTGAGTTATTTGCATTTTCTGGAAGAGAAGATTTCGCCGAATTTTATTTTTAACGGCTTCCAAAGCATTATAAATGATGTTGTCATGCTCGTTAATGGTTTGGAGAATAAAATGGAATATCTCATGAAAGATGAGCCAGAAACAAATTTTTGTCCCTATGATTTATATGAAATTATCCAGCAAATATTTCTGGACTACAAAGATGGAATCATTTTTTTGCGTTTAGAAAATGAAACAATCTGATGGAGGACCTCCACTGCAACTAGAGAATATTTTTATTATCGATAAGGACAAGGGCCCCTGCATTGTTACTGAATAAATGGCTTTTATTAATACATTTTCGTTAATATTTGATTTATGTTTATTTAAACATTATTTTGATCTATTAGAGTCACTTTATTAAAATATTTCAAAATAGTGGCAATTTATCAATGTGATAAAAGCTTGTAGTAAATTGGTCAACATAAAAAACGTTTCAAAGAGTTAAAAAAAAACTATGCAAAGCACCAATTTTAGACTATTCTAGAAAGAATGACATTTGTTTAGGATAGAGATGCTAGTTTAGAATTAATTTTGCAATTAGTGCAATATTAAGTTAAATCAAATAAAATGGATTACAGGATAATGAAGTTTACGTAAATTTAATTCTCTATAATTTGGGATTCTTTCTAATTTTACTAATATTAATTAAATAATAAAATATTAAATAATAAATGTTTAATAAAATATAAACTTTTGTTATTCAGTGATATTCATGATAAAATATCCATGATCATGAAAACATTATCATACAACATGGTCATACAACATTGAGAGAATCATATATATATATATATATATATATATATCATAAGTATATTAGTTAAAACATAGCCATTTAGTATGTTCTTTCTAATTTTACTAATATTAATTAGATTTTTGAGTATTTGTTACCAAATTGAAAGTCATACAGGCTTAGAAATAATCTTTATTTGTATATATTTATATATTTAATGGATATTTTGGTAAGAAAACATATAAATTATCAATATCTGTTATTATTATTAATTTTTAATATTATTATTTTGAATAATTTGATAAACATTTATTTTATATCTAAAATGATTGAAAAATGGTAACGTCGAAGGATTTTTACCAAAATTCATTTGAGGTATCCTGGTATTGATACTTGTTGTAACTTTATCCGATGATGTATGGACATTCCCACCATTCAGTTGATTTTTATATACCACAACAATTGTTGAATCATATTGAAAATCCATATTTTGTTTTGAATATAAATAAGATCGATTTCATTCATAGATATAACCGCACTTGGAATTGTATACAATTTTAAAACTGATATGAAATGAATAAACATTTTGTTTAAAACAATCGAAAACCAATCAAATATTGATAAATAAGGAATCATACTTTTTTTCACATTTTTTTCGCACTGTTTTAAATTGAAGAAAAAAGCTTCGGAAGCTTTCTATCATGCTGGTTATTTTAATATTGGATCCATAGATATGGCTTGTGGTAAATCATGACTTATTTCTGATGTTTCTGTTATACCATAATCATCATTGACTCCTGGTTGTACTGTAGTACTAATGACATTTGATGAACGTAAACCAACTATGGTAGATCAACTGCTGAAGACGCAATTTTCTAATATTGGGGAAAATCGTTAAAATTAAATGTGGTTTGAACCAATATGCACTAATTAAAGAAAATATTAGGAAAGATAAACTCCACATTACAAAATTCTTTAATTTCAAGCCTTGTTTTACTATCCTAATTATTCAGATTCATACTTACGAATTTAAATTATATAATTACATATTTATAATTCAATTAGTTAATTTCGAATTTTTCTCAGCAACGATAAAATCAGACATTTAAGTCGACAAATATCGTCGTCCAAACTAATTATGAAAAATTGGGACTTCCGGAGGGATTTATTTATTTCTTACGTTCTGATCTTCAGACATTTAGATTAACAGATATGTTCAGTTACTCGTCATAGCTTAACTTTTACAAAAAACTTCCGACTCTCCTCCTCCACGAGGAGTATCATCCATCCAAGCGTAATTCACTCGACAAAACAAAAATAAATCACTTAAACTGAACAAGAATATTTATTTAAAAACCAGTAACTACAGCCTATTGAGTGTTAAATTCTAAATTAGTCTACTTAAACGGATCAGATGCAATTAATGTAGTGTGTACGCGAATCAAAAAGAAACATCGCACGCTTCTAAGAGTTATCTACTAGACCTTTCGAGTAATCGTTTGGCTGGTCGCACTTGACCCTTCAGTCATCTTCCTCAGCGTCGATGCCAAGCGGGAAATATTTCCTTAGAGGTTTGCCTTGCATACAACGCACGTCTTTGGCAGTTGATCGACCAGTGATTAATCTAACGAAGGGATCATCCAGCATAGTTGGACTTTCTGATCGGGCTCGGCTAGTCGTAACCTGGATTTCGTATCCTTTTGTACCCGTTTCTATCGAAATTGCACTGCTGGCTACAATTACACAGTTACTTGGACATTGAAGATCTTGTCCCACTGATGGAGGGTTTGAACCATAGTCGGCTATTACCTAACGCTGACTGGTTTTTTATTCCATCTGTTTATTTTAAATGTATAAAAGTAGTATTCCATGAATGCGAATGTGTTGATTAGAAATTTCGGGGCGCAATTAGAACGGCCCCGGGAGTGGTTTGTTGGGATTAGAGCCACAATTAAAAAAAATAAATTTATGTTAATTAAAACAAATTGTTGAATTATTAATATGGCTACCGTGAAACTAAAAATAAAAACCCCAAATAAAACAAAATATATAACGAAAATAAATAAAACAAAATTAATGCCAAAGAATGCCTACAGCAGCTGACAGAAACATATTCCATACATAAGACCGTCTAAACCTTGCAAAAAATGGTTTAGAAAATACACAGACGATATCGGCGACCAAAAAACTAACTGTAAAAGGTTCAAAAAGAATAATGATTCAAAAATAATAATAAAAATAAACAAAATATATATCAAAAACTAAAAAAAATCAGTAAAAAATTATAAAAATGTTTAAAAATTAATAAAATCATTTAAAAACCTTCAAAATGGCTAAATATCGCCTATTGGTCGCACACACACACAAAACAACTATATATACGATCGCCAAATTGACCACTTTAATTTTATGCAAAATTTTGTGTGAAAATTTTCTAGTCTAAGAGTCTTAAATTTCATAGTTAAAGGCACTCAAGTTCCTTCAAAATAAAAAAAACAAAAACAAATAATAACAATAATCAAAATTGCAATTTTCTTTTTGAAAATATTTGAATATAATGTGTTTATTCTAACTGCAATATAAGTAATCAAGGATAATGCTAATAATAAATAATAATTACAATAATAAATAATGGAATAAATAATGAAATAATATCAGTAATAATAACATAATAATTAATTATAATGGTAATAATGATGGTCGTAATAATAATAATATAACAATAATAACAATAATAACAATAAAATAATAATATAATAATATAACAATAATAACAATAAAATAATAGTATAGAAAATAATAAAAAATAACAGTAGTAGGAATAGAAATAGTATTAATAATTATAATAATAATATACAATAGAATTCTCTTCCTTTACGATAATCAAGGTAATCATTAAATACATAACAATATAAATTAAACATGTTTTAGTTTGTAAAAAATATTCATGATTAAATTTTCAATTAAAATTATTTTACCAATAATAATTAAAATTAAACATATTTTACTTACTTTTTTTTAAAATATAATGCTTTGAGAACAATTTAGTTTGTGTAGCCAGGATGTTATAAAATTATGACCATAAGCAACCGTTTGATGTCCTGTGTATATCTATATTTCAAACAAACAACAGATGCGAATGACGCACATATGTGCATCAATTAATGACTTCACGATGTCATATATATATATATATATATATATATATATATATATATATATATATATATATATATATATAGATTGAAACATGTCTTCATTTGTTTTTTAGGATGTTTCTTAAATTAAATCATGTTTGAAAAAGAAAAATTAAGTAATTAATTTCAACAATTCAAAGCGCTCCGAGACATGTGACATTTCATCAAATTCGCTCATTTTTTTGCACATTTTCTTCATGTTTACAATGGACTTCATTAAACTATCAGCATGTTCTTGTGACATATCAAGGACATATGCTGAAATTCTACATGAGAAGTTATTAATATTTGAAGAGTTTTTGAAACCTTTAGTCAATTTTCTCAAAGTATATTCAACATTGTTTGATCGGGAAATAATCTCAAAACCTTTTGTCCAAAATTTCACCCATTCTAGATTCAAAATTCCAAAACAAAATTGGAAATATTTAGACAAAATGTTTCGACATTTTAGAGAAAGATTACTTAGCTGAGG
Source organism: Schmidtea mediterranea (assembly GCA_022537955.1). Lineage (NCBI taxonomy): Eukaryota > Metazoa > Platyhelminthes > Tricladida > Dugesiidae > Schmidtea > Schmidtea mediterranea. The sequence goes on from CM039681.1 coordinate 31,885,933, forward strand.
ATGATTTAGACATATTTCTGCTGAATCCAGCAATCCTTGGAGTATTTTGATGATAATTTGGGATTTCTTGTTACATAAAGATTGTAATTTTTCATTTTCACTTATTTCCGATATGTCAGGACACTTATCTTTCCAATTTTCTACTGAAAACCTTGACGCGATTTCATCAACTCGAATATTGGATAAGTTTGGGAAAAGAGATTTAGTAATATACAATATATATGAAATATTTTCTAAAATCTTTTCAATTAAATTAATGCAGACCTCGTCTCTATAATCAATGTCTGCTGATAGTCCAGACAAGGAAGCTACTAATTTTTTATTATTTTCTTGATCTTCCGAGTCTCCTTCATTCATCAGATCTATTATAGATATTATAGAATCCAAATGCCAACGCTTTGCAGAATGATGCCATATTACGGTACGAAATAGAATATAAATAGAGAAACATAATGTTGAATTGTACTTGAGCTTGCTTACAAAAGCGTTTTTACAAGCAATATTAATGCTGTTTCCTATAATTTCGAGATCGTTTGAATACTTTTCCAGTTTTTCTAGATAAAACTTTGTCGTGTCATTTTTGATATTAACAAAACAGTCAGCCAGCATATTTGATAAACCATCCGAATTGGTCCGTAAGTATTCGGAATATTCTTTTATATCATCAAATAACTTTATTAATATTCCAATGTATTCATCATCACTTTCAAGGTTTAACATAGTGATAAAATCTTCAGTCCTTACATCAATATTTCCATTTCCTGTATAACATTCCACTGAGGTAATTGGTATTCTATCTAATGGACAAGTTGCATTTAAATGCAACCATTCTTTAATACAATCAACACAAAAAGAATGTTTGCAATTTTTATATTTTATTCGCATTTCATTTGATATTTGTGAATAACATAATAAACATTCGTTATTCATTTCCATTTTAATATTTTTTTAATATTTTGTTAATATTTATCTAATATTTTGTTATTTTAATATCTTATTATTTCGATGTGAATTGATAATAATTTTATTTATAACCAAATTTTCTCTAACTTTATTAGTTAAATATAAATTCAATTAATTTATATAAAAATTTAGTATAATTTAAAAAATATAAAATAGCAAAACATAAATTTAAAGCAATTTATATTTTTAATTTAATTAATTTTACTCTTTTTTATTAATTATTTAAATAAATTTATTTTATTTTTATATTATATTATTTGTAATAAAAATATTATAAATTAATATAAACAAATTTATAAGTTAAAATTTCATTCAAATTTTTTCTAGTAAATTAAAAGTTTAAAATTCTTTTTAATATGAGGCTATATATTTATGAATAGACTAAAGATATGTTATAGTAATATTTGATTGACATTTAATTTTAAAAAATAATATAAAATAATTTATCATCAAAATTCAAAATTGTAGTCGAAACCTATATGGTATGTTTGACATCCTTATTTGAGTGCGTCAATATTTTGAAGGCCAAGTTCAGGGTCCTCACACTCATTCAGTTTTATTATTATTACTTTAATTAACGTTCTGTTTTAGTGGAGAGGGTAACTAATAAAATAATTAAAATTTTAAATATTTAAAGGTTTAAAATTTAATTTAAAATTAATCATTGTAATAATATATAAACAATGAAGATTTAAATTATATTTAATTTTTACACTTTCAATTATAAATTTTATTTGATATTTTTGTAAATATTTTTTTAATTAATTTTTGAATATTTACTATTAAATTTTTAACATAAAAACTATAGCAAAATATTACCTTATATAAAATAATCGGATCCAGCTCATCTAGTAAGAAGAGAGGCGAGCGATTTTAGGAATTAATACGCGTTTTTATAAGTAGAATTACAATATCTCTAAATTTATTTTTTGATGTCAGAAAATATTACTATACTAAATCTCAATGGCAGTGGTGTTGTCGAGCCGGAACGCTCCGGAACGTCGTTCCGGTACTTCCTTTTGGACAGGAACGCGCTCCGGAACTAAAGATGATTTCTGATAACGAGAATTGGCTGACGTATTGATTTCATGTATTGTTAAAAATATTTATGCAATATTGTTTGAGTATCTAATATGCGTATTTTATAATTTGTTAACTAATTTTTATTAAACTTTCCTATTATTGTAATAAACACACACACACACACACATATATATATACATATATATATATATATATATATATATATATATATATATATATATATATACATATACATATACACAAAATGGGTTTTGAAATGATTTTCGTTTCCTTTCCTTTTTATGCTATATACAGGGCTGATCCTGGCGACGGGCGAAAATTTGGGGAAATCTTACCCGTCGTCAAATTTGGGACATGAGACCTAAAAAAAACGTCACTGCCAGGAATATCATGGAAAATCACCCCCGTTGTTAAATTTCGGAAATGAAACCGCACAGAGCGGCCGCCTACCCAGGATCAGCCCTGTCTATATAATTATATATACGCGTTCCGGTAAAAAAAATTAGCACAACACCACTGCTCAAAGGTATTGCTGAAACTGTTTCTGTAATAAATATTGTCTATGACACCATTTATTACCATTTAAATATTTAGAATGTGAGTCATAAATAAAATAAATATCCGGTAATTACATAAATTTTTTATTACAGAAATAATTCCGAAATAAAAAGAACCATTCAATATTGATTGTTAAAAATCTGTCATTTTGTTTATTATAAAATATTTTAATAATAATAACTTCTAATAAATAAATATTACTATCCAACACTAATTTGATTAATTTTGCTTATTAATATTGTATTAAGTCAAATAAAATTGAAAGGATTTCTGTTCTAGATAAAATGTCTGAAAGTATTTATTAAATTATGAAAGAAGACAAATTCGAAATTGTGAATGAAATCAGCAGAATTGAAATGCAATATTTGTAATGAATTGATGATAAAAGCAAGTATAGGGGTAGTCGCTCCTTTACTTTTTGATTTGTCCAATGACAAATGGTTTTGTACACTTCGAATTCCTTTATGAATGTATCTAATTTATTGAGACTGCCATAAAAGGTTCTCCTCTAAATTTTTCTCTGAATTCTCCTTCGGTTGCGTTATTATTAGCTTGTGTTAGGTTTGGATTTGGTGTTATATTTACACTTTCAGAGGTTGACATGTTTGGATTGTTGTTCGAATTCCTTAGTCTCTCTTCTTCGTTTTCTGATTCTATTATCGGCAACTGATTTTCTGTATTCGGTATATCGTTTTCTTCGCTGCTGTTAAATTCGAAATCGTTTAATCCACTATCTGTACCTGTTGCTGCTGTGGTTGATGCTACTGTATTGACACTTCTGCTGTTGAGGGCTTTTCTCTTTTCTTCTGTTTTCAATAAGCTCTTTTCTCGTTTTTCTTTGCTTTTGCTTCTTGTATGATTGCTGATGCTATCAATGATTACGGTTATTCGCTGGTTTGAATGTTTTTATCGTTATCGCCTCTGATATATTAGTCTATCTTCTGCTGTTTTGGTTGCTTTAAAATTTCTGAGATTGCTTTGTTATTATTCTGTAACTGCTTGATGTTTGATTTAAACTCTTTTCTGTTCTGATTGCTCGGATTGTTTTGCTTTGACGTTTTTAATATATATCTTTTGATTGCTCAAATTGCTTTGATTTGACCTTTGGTCTGAAATCTTTGGTTGCTCTGAAATTGGTTTGGATTGCTTTGTTATTGTTCTGTAACTGTTTTGACGTTTGATCTAAAAATAAATGACACTCCAATATTTTATACTCTATACCAATTTTTCCTCCGTTTACAATACTATATACGTTATTATCCCTTGTTCGCATTTACCGTGGTGGTCCTTTTTATTCGACTCACCCCCCCCCCTTATTTTAAGTCTATTTTTATTTATCTATATCTCGTAATAATTATCTATTGACCTCGTATCAATTATCTATATAGTCTTATTAATCATCTATATAGTCGTATCAATTATCTATATCATAATAATAAAAAAATATAAAATCATCACACTCATAATCTCATTCAATCCGTTAATTATTTTTCCTATCTCATTGATTAAAAAAAAATCGTTTTCTTAGTCCTCAGTCGCTGGCGCTCTATACCCTCTATTGTTTCCGTTGGCTTTCCGGCCTTCGGTATTTTATTTTCAGCTGGCTCTCTGTGGCCTTTAATATTCAATCATAATCGCGTCTCATTCGGCACTCTATGGCCTCTAATATCTAAACATATTGTCTCATCTAATCATATCTTATTTAATTATAATCATGTTTCATTTTTAGTATCTAATCTTGGTCACGTCTTTACTGTTATAACCCTATCTTATTTCATGATCATCTCTTATCTTTAACATCTAATCATATCGTTATTTTTAATATCTGTTCTCATCTTTAATCATAATCTTATCTCATCCTTAATATCGGAGTTGAGTTTCATCAGTGAATTTTGGGTGAGTTTGAGGCCTCACACTGACTCTCAATCCATGGCGTCTTTTGTCTAGCGCATTTTACCGGTTACGCCTTACTCACCGCCATTCGGATATTCGGTACTCGGTGTGGGATCCGGGTTGTGTACCTCGGAGAATATAAAAGTATGGAAATACCTAGACGTTCAATCAAGTTCCAAAACGGTTTACTTGATTTCCCGAATAGTGAAAAGAAAAAGAAGCGATAAATGGGCGCGGAAATTCTTAATATATCTATCTATTATCTTTCCGCTCTCCCGTCAGATTTCCGGCACAATTTGGCCGCCCTGATCTGATCCTTAGTAGGTCCTTTCAAGTATGAACCATTTACCGGTTAGTTCACATCTCGCCTACCGTTTGGTGTCCTCGATACTCGGTGTGGGATCCGGGTTGTGTACCTCGGAGAATATAAAAGTATGGAAATACCTAGACGTTCAATCAAGTTCCAAAACGGTTTACTTGATTTCCCGAATAGTGAAAAGAAAAAGAAGCGATAAATGGGCGCGGAAATTCTTAATATATCTATCTATTATCTTTCTGCTCTCCCGTCAGATTTCCGGCACAATTTGGCCGCCCTGATCTGATCCTTAGTAGGTCCTTTCAAGTATGACATTTACCGGTTAGTTCACATCTCGCCTACCGTTTGGTGTCCTCGATACTCGGTGGGATCCGGGTTGTGTATCGAGTCCCGCCCAGCAAAAAAATATTCATTCGATACTCGGTGTGGTGATCCGGGTTGTGTATCGAGTGGCCGTAGTGGGTATCCGGGTTTTTGTATCGAATGGCTCAGCGCTACCAGTCCTTTGGCTGGTAACAACCTGAACACGACAGTCCGTAGCTGTCCTCTGGTGCCTCACCACCAGCTAGGGAAAAATTTATCTCTAGGTACCTTTACAAAAACTTTAATTCTCTAAATCGTGTGCACTTTCTCTCACCTCTCGGTCCATCTCTTCACTTCCCCTTCAAAATTTGTGGTAATCGCATCAGCAAACTTCCCAAAAGAGGTGATCAATCCTTCGCTGGTTGCTTGCTGACATACGCGACTTGGCCTACCATTTCCTTTCTCAGTAGGGTTGATCAAGGTTTCCCTCGGGTGAGCGTACTATCATTTGATAGCTTAGGTTATCGTTTTTCCTCGTCCTATCTCAATATAATATCGATAAAACAACAAAAAAAAATCATACATTAGGAAACTCGGTTGTCAAAATTTTTCCGTCCAATACTTTGTGTCTCTGTGCATGTGTTTTTAATTTTTCCTTGATTCGGCTTTCATGTATTTAATTTGTTTTTATTTATCGTCGTTTGGTTATTTTATTTTTAGTTACTCTCGAACACTGCATATTTGCTTTTAATATTTTAATTATAACAATTTCTAATTTGCAATATCAATATGTTTTTATTACGTATAATGATAACAACTTTAATTCAATTAATAAACAATACGTATTTATTTCACAATAATATAACAATTTTCGTTCATGGGAAGTAGATAGTTAGTCTCTCCTTTATTTTCCGCTGGCATAGCATGCAGTGCGACTCTTGAGCGCATCCGTGACAATAACTCAGGTGTCCGCAAGGTATCACCATTACTCGTGCTTCCTCTGTTTTGCACACATAACATTCTTGGTAAGCTTTGGTCTGCTCTTTCATCGTTTCTGTTATCTCTTCTACAATGTTTTCGACTTTTTTCATTAACGTGTTCCAATCTTTGCCGAATTCGGCTATTTCCAATCTCATTGTTAAAATCTCGTATATTCGTTCAGTTGTCACCACCTGGTCAACATCGATCAATTTTATTAATATGCAGAGTTCGTCAGAGTATAGGTTTGAAATCGTTGCTATGTCGTCTTTGACTCGTTTAATTAGTTTTTGTTTGTTAATTAAGTCCTCTAGATTATCGTTTTCGATGTCCAAGATACTCTTCAGTTTTGCTATTATTTTGGCTGGTTCCATCTATAAAATACCAAATATTATCGTTGCTCGTTTAAATTTATTTTATACTAATTAGCTAGATTGCACGTTGGAATTTATCTTATTATCGTTTAAAATATTAATTTAACGGTTATAATTACTTGTTGAAGTTTGTCCTATAAAATACTAATTTAATAGTTGTAGTTACTCGTTGGAATTTATCTTATTATCGTTTATTTATTCCCTTGGTTTTATTGTTTTTCCTCGTTGTTTATCGTTAATCCCATTACTTACCCCATTTTATTTTATCCCGAAATTTACCCTTTTAATTATGTGTTGTTTGCTTGTGTGTCGTGTGAGTGTTATTGGTATCTTAACTGGATGTTGTATTGTCATGTATTGATAAGTGTCTTGTTTGAATGTCTCAGGTAGCATGGGCATTGATTCCTATGTCAAATTACTGATAAAATGATTTCATGTCAATTTATTTCCTTGAGTTCCTTGCAAAAATAGTCATTCGATCCCGGCTGAGCCCCCAAATTTATATGGTGGGTTACTGGGTATGGTTGTTTGTGTTAATCCTACTGTGGTTGCCCAGGTAACGCCATATAAATAATTGTCGTTACCACTCGGCATCCGTTGCTGGGCAACTTTGGAACTGTGTTCGAGTGGGTGGATCGTCCGCAAGAAGTGAGCGTTATTACTAATGCTGTAATTGCTCGGACGATCCCTGAGTCCAACGAGCTGTCTTTAGAAGACTTGTGCTCGCTTTAGATTCTTGGGTCCCTTTAATATCATAGGTTTTATCGTTTGAGTTCATCGTTGAACGATTAAAATTTTGATAATGATATAGAACAAGCGGTTGCATGTATTAATGTGCATCTTAGCGTGTCGGTGGCGGGTTTTCGACACTTATCTAATATTCCTATCAAGGGTTCGTAGATATCGTTTAAATAACAAAGAAGATATATAAATTTTTGACATACACATAATTTACAAGCAACCATATCATGTGAGTTACTTAAGGTTTATTTAGTAGTCGAGCGGCTCGACGTCTGGCCTGCTCCTTTCGCCCTGGCTGGTAGTTGTTCGGCGTTGGTGCTGTAATTGGGGTTGTTGTTGAGGTTGCTATCGCCTCTCGGTAGGCTAATTGGGCAGGAGCGAAGACAAGTGGATAGGTTACGGCTGCCCCTTCTTGACAGGCCGACAGCGCAACCTCCAGCCCTTTTATTTGGGTCTTTAAGCTCTGGATCAATTGTTTTTCTTCTGCCCATCTCTTTTGGGCCGCGGTAAGCCTTTGATATAAGGATCTGACCTTCCTGGGGTCTACCCATGTGGCCTTGACTTGTTGGACCTCCCGGGTTAGTTGGATAACCTTATCGTGAAGATTTCTATTGGCTTGCCTTGCGTGGGTCAGTTCCGTTTGCAATATTTGTAAAGGCTCCATTACTGTAATAATGAACATTAACGCTTTTAATAACTGATTTAAAATTCTCAAGCATACAGTTAATTTAAACACATGTTACAAAACTACGCTAAGGAAATAAAAAAAATTAACACATGTTTGAAATGTGAAGTATATATTTTATAAAGTTGTTTAGAATAAAACTAGGTGGTCGAGTTTCAGGAATCACTGAGGTCCAGAATCCTGGAAAAACTTCTTTATCCCTTCCTCAGGGGAGCAGTCCGGAATTACGAACACGGGATGATTTGTATTACGAGCCGGTCTTGGGCTGGGTGGATAGACATCCGCGATTCGCCCGGCTGCGAGGTCGTCCTCCACGTTGGCCAGGTAATTACTGACCCAGTCTACCAAGGAGTTGACCCGGCGCTGGTGGTCTTTGAGACGGGCCAGAAGCGCTCGAGACCGATCATGGATTTCTTGGGCCGGACTTGGACCACTTGGTTGTCCTTTCTGCCTGAATTGTCTCATGGTGTTCTCCACCATGAGCATATCGTCCCGCCGATTTTCTCCGGGTTGAGGCATATCGGGGTATCTCTCCTTCCAACTACTTCTCCATAATTGCCGCCACTGATCTGCGACGCGGGAGGGAACATAGGCGAGAGATCCCGAATTTTCTGCAAAAAAAAAACTTAGGGTGTGATAGTTAAACCGTTTTGAATTTTGAAAGGTTCGTCTGATTCGGGACATGCTTGAAAAACTCTAACCCCTAGATCTCCATTGAGTGAGTGAACATCATAATTCCATGGCTAAGCAATGGTTCTAATAATAGGTAATCAGCTTAGTATAGCGTCCCCCCTTAATGGTATCAACTTTAATTGGACAAAAAATGGGCCGCGTTGTTATTTGGATTTTTATGACCGTATTCATGAAAAACAACAAAAAAAAATAATAATAATATATGCCCAAGGTCCAAAACGGAAAATAAATCAGAATCTCTAAACATAATTTGAGATAGTTATGTTGCCCAAGGGTTCATAAATTACTGCAAAATACAAGGTGTACTTAAATTACACGTAATACTGAATAAATAAACTATTTGACAATCTTGTAGAATAATTCGAATGATCGTCAGACCTAAAGATTTTATGGAACTATAATATCTAGAAGGATAATTCGAGGATAGTAAAAATATCTAACATCTCGTAAAATATTTTATTTTCATAAAATAATCCACATAAGTTGAAATGTTTACTAGTTTCCTAAAATGCTCGAGATAAGTTGAAGTTCTCTCTACGGATCAAAATTTCACCAATTAATTCAAATGATTGGATTTCCTGAAATGATTTCAAATAATTAAAAATAGACGTTCATTCCCTACTTCATCTAATTAGAATTTCCTAAATCGATTCAATTAATTATGAAAGAAAAGAAATTTTCTATGCTACCTCAAATAATTATGATCTCCTAAATTGATTTAAATTTAATTAGACCAATGATTATAATTTCCTACATTGATTCAAAATAATTACGATCAGATAATTATAATATCCTAAATTGATTTAAATTTAATTAGAAACAGAAATGATTATAATTTCCTACATTGATTCAAAATAATTTCCATCAGATAATTATAATATCCTTAATTGATTTAAATTTAATTAGAAACGGAAATGATTATAATTCCCTACATTGATTCAAAATAATTACGAAAAATTTATATATTACTTCAAAAATTATAATTTTTCAAATTGATTGAAAATGATTACAAAACAAAGTTATACCCTACTTCGGATAATTATAATGTCCTGATCGAATGATTAAATTACCCAAGAAGTCATAAACCCAATCATAAGAATCATAATATTGGGAGTTGAATAATACACAAATAAAATCATGGTTCGTTAAAAAGAAATTGTAGTCACTCTGCTTGTGCCATTCCATCTTATCCGGGGTGTTGGCTCGGGATGAAGGGTTTTCTCTATGGCTTGCACCGCATAAATAATAAAGTAATGAGGTAATAATAAAAAATATATTTTACTCAATGACTGCCCTTCCACCACTACATCTTCTCCTATGATTTTGGCCATGATGTCCTGGTTCGGTGAATTTTCTTGTCCGTTCATTCTTGATTTTGTTCTATTTGAAGTTCCAAATGCCGGGTTGAATCATTACGATCTTACATATAGTGCGGGTTATTAATTGCAGACCCAATGATGGAATACGCATGCCTGTCAGCAGTGAACGTGTGTCGGAAAGGTCACTGTTACGGGCATTACTACACCAGCTGTCACTGAGATAAATTCCGCTATAATTCAAGTTGATACATAAATCAACTTAGCGGAATTTATTTTTTGAGAATGGATTTCAGTCATTTTTTAAATGGATGCTAAGTAAGTTGTTTTTTATATTGTTATATAACTTAAAGTTAAATTTTAAGAGTTGAATTATGATTTCATAAGGAAATATGATCATAATTCAAGCTCTTAAATATAACTTTGATCAACTATTTCATATATATTATTATAAATAATATTTAGGAAAATTAGTAACAATAACTATTCTCCAAAAATATGTATTTTTTTCGGATATTATTATTCAAAAAATGTGAGTTAAATTATTTTTGAACTTATAAAAATTATTATGTGCATTAAATAATTATATTTTTTATAAATATTTTGTAAAAAATCATCGATTATGTACACGAAATAATTTGGCTTATGATTATTTTTTAAAACTTACAAAAATAATTTAAAAATTTATGCTTTTTTTCGGATTTCAGGTTTTGCTTTTTTCTACAGAAATATCTGAAATATTAGATTAATTTTAGTTTTAATGGTAAATCTTATGAAGATACATCCTCATTTACTCGAAATTTCCTAGCAAAAACCTCAAAATTTAAATTAAAAATTTTTTCCGCCATTTTTCTTTCTAAAATTATCTCAAAAATGTCTATAAAATTATTTATTATAGGGATTTTTTCAACTTCGGATGGCTACATGTTAAAAGTTAGCATGCATGTTTTATTATAGGTTGAGTTAATGTGCATTATTTTATTTCTCTCTCACTTTTTTTGTCTCTATAGTTTAGGGTTTGTCTCATTGACGATTTTACAAGCAACCTCAAGGTGAGTTGGTGTGTTTATATGCTATAAATTTATTGATTTTCTTTTATATTATAGGTGATTTATCTCAGTGACAGCTGGTGTAAATGAACTTTCTACCCAATGTGAATGTGTGTCTTCCGAATGATGTGTGCATATCGCGTCCTGTATTGCAGTTGGTGCACACCCGATTGTTATTGGATCGATTCCTCGTATCTTTCGTCAAATTTTTGTCCAGCTGCCACGGAGTCGATAGAGAATCATATGTCGTAATTCATTCCTTAATCGATATGGCTTTTATTGACTGATGGATTGAATTCTTGTTTTTCTTTTTGTTAGAGTAAGATTTGGTTTAATTTTATTAACTTATGGATTTAGATTTTTCCTGTTTTAGCGTATGATTTGATTTAATTTTTTATTAAACGATGGATTGGGAATTTTTTTCTTTTAGAGTAAGATTTGATTCGATTTTTATTAAATGATGGATTGGGAATTTTTCCTTTAGAGTAAGATTTGATTCGATTTTTATTAAATGATGGATTTGGATTTTTTTCCTTTTAGAGTATGATTTGATTTAATTTTTATTTAAAGGATGGATTGAGAAATTTTCCTTTAGAGAAAGATTGAATTTGATTCTTGTTAAGTTACGGATGTTGGATCGTTTAGTATTATTTTCCAGCTACTGAAGTGGGATCTCCAACAACAAGACTCTTGCCTGCGATTTCAACTTATTTATTATTTTAATAAAAACTTTTACGGATATTATTAGTTTGTGATTTTTCTAGGAAATGATTAAAGGAATAGTTGATGTAATCTGGGGTTTATCCCTTGCCTAATGCCATGATAGGACAGTTATTACTACAATATTTATTTGTAAGTTCAACCTATCAATAGAGTCACACCTATTGGACTTTTCGTTTTATATTTAATGAATTTTTTAACAAAATTAATTTAAGGAACTCCCTAATCCTCAGATATTCTACCCTTCCCTTGGATTTTATGGATTTTAGTTTTTCCCCGGCACAATATATTATATACCTTACTCATTCACTTTTATTTACGGAACCTTGCGGGGTTTTATCAATAGTTAAGTATCGAGGATGTTTAAATTGATTGATTTTTTATTAAGGGGATTGGTAGATTTTAAATTATTAATTCAGTTTAGTTCCAAACATCTCATGGACAGTTTTCTATCAAACATTATTCTATTGCTCTTATCTTGACTCTATTTTATCTGGAATTGTAATGAATTTCATATTTAGGAGGTTTTCGTTGTCTTTTATGTAGAAACGTTGGATTTATAATAACGGTGTCACTGCATCTTAACTTAGAAGTTTTCCTCATTGAGTATTCATCGCTTCGCCTGGAGTTTATGTTCATTCAAAGGATTTTTATTGACTCTCAATATGACATTAGTATTTTGTAACTATTGCGGGAATTAGTTTGAGAAATTTGGCTACCTATATCGGATTAAAGCCTTACCGTATCAGAGATTCCTCACGGTTACGTCATTGATTTTTGTACAAAAAAAATTGGTTTTCATTTTTTCCTAAGAGTGTTGAGGTTATGACGACTACTTGAATCTATAATTTTATTTAAATCCGTGATCTTAACTTAAATTTATTAATACTTAATATTTATGATTATTTAAATTATTATCCACCATTTAAAGTTCGTGACTATTTGGATTTATAGTAATAGTTTGAATCTATAATTAATTTTTAAGAGTTTAACAACGATTTCATTTTATAATTCCCGTCACCTTTCCTATGGTTGACCTTAGGCGCAGTTGTATCCATATTATAATTAATGAGTGCTCACTGGACTACTCGGTGTGGTGATTTTGAGCCGTGTGTAGAATAATTTAGGTCAAATTTAAAGAAAACGAGAGACGAGGAAGCAGCCAAAAAACCGCTTCCTTATTCCTCCTTTCTTCTAGACTGGATAATATTGACGTTCCGATCCCCGCGTTCCGCACGCTGGGGTCTTCACAGGCACAGATCATTGGCGATATTCCACGCACTTACACGAATCTGAATAATATGTCTGATTTTAATGAACTGTGATGTGTCTTGGCTGTGGGCCAGAAAAATTTCGACAAATTTTAAAACAAAAACATAATTTATATATTATGAATAACTTATTAAAATCAAAATGAAATTACCAACACGATCCAATCCATACAAAAATTCATATATAATTAGCTCTCCCCACGCCAGCATACAAGCAAAGCTCTATCGAGGTTGCGAGAATGTGACGTGGAGAGAGTTTCAATTAAAACTCTCACTTACATAGATTTTTAAAACTAGTTTGATAATTTCAAAAAACGATTAAAATTATGTGAAAATGCATATGTATATATATCTATTTTTTGGCCCTAACCTTGCGTGTTCTTTTTGATTTAATAAAAACAAAATTCGACCTTGGAATTTTCTAGTGTATTCTAATCTTAATTTTTATTATTTTGTAATTTTATTTGATAATTTTTCTTTTGAAATTTTTATTGAATTATTTCTAATTCAAATTCTTTGATTTTTATTTCATTTTCATGAAATTTCACATTTTGTTAAATTATCAAATTTCGGTCGAATTTGTTAGGTTTTCGTGTTATGTTTATATTTATATCGTGCGGATCTTGTTGCTTTTTGTTATTATTTTAATTTATTTTTATGTTTATTATTTTATATGTAATTGTCTTCTTTCTCATATTTTGATAGGGTTTAATTGGTGTTTTAACAGGTTTGAATTTAAATCTGCATGTTAGATTTGCATGTGTGTTACCGATTCATTTAAACATTTACAAGGCCGTTTGTGTTCTGGCCCAACAGTACCAATACAAAATTGAGGTACAGAAAAGGTAGGGTTAACTCTGTTTTTTTAATGTTACTTCTTTAGGTTTTAGACATTTTGATTTTCCTAACAAACTGTAATATTTGGGTTTTAATAATATTAACCTTCACTTTTGTTGTATTGAATTTTAAACCGATGATCTACCCCATTCTAGGCCAGGTAGGTTCAAGCGAAAACTCAGACGGCTCCAGCAAATTTGATAAAGACAAATAATAAAACTATTGTTGTCGATTACTTTGTGTTGCAACAATAAATGTTTAACTCAATTCTTTTGATCTAAATAGTTCTAAGTTTTAATTAATCTCAAATAAAGAACTGAGAAGTAGTTTAGGGACCTAAAAATTAAAGACGACCATAGGCCTTCTTACGGCAGGTCGCTTGACCCAGCGTGAGTCCGAACCTTAGCAGTCTTAGGAGTAATACTCAACTTTGGCTGCCTCGTAACCATTGGTTATATTACAAACGTTGTCTAGCGACTGGTAACCATTGGGTGCAGTTGAAGTTTGTATGTATGGGTGCCAAGGTCATAAACCACCAATCCACCACTCATTGAAGAAAAAAGTTTTAAGGAGGACCGGTTACAAGATAAAAATATATCAAGAAGAATCTCAAGAATTGATAAAATGATATTAAATAAAATTTTTGATTTTTAAGTTTATTAACTTACTTAATGTTGATAAATAAAACGAAAAAAATCCAATTGAACAATTTATTAAGCCTAAATTTAATAATAGTTAAATAAAATTCACGACTTACAAAAATTCATTCATTGAAAGTTCTAGATGAAAATTAAATATCGAGATCAGAAAATCCGGAAAGGAGAAAATAAACACCCAAGGCAAGGCGAATAAGTTGGGATAAATTCCAATTTAGTTTACTTTGGAAGTTTTGAATTTTGATTGTGGAAAATACGGATTGACGAAATCTGAAACTGGTTCTTGTCAAATTGCGAAGTCTATTCTATTGAGAACGACGAATGATAGAGTCACCGCTAAGAGCCTAATAAATTATATGATATCTACATATAATACAAAAAAATTTACTAACATGTCGATTAGGCCCATCGATAGGAATTGACGAAAACTGAAAGATGAATCTTAAGAATCGGGGAAATCCAGAATAATTTCTGACAGTGACCTACATAAAAATGAAATAATAAATCAATAATCAACACCTGATAAGACAAAAACTTTGCTCTCAACGGAGTAGTGGTGTTAAAAATAGGAGAAGAAAAATATTCTTCTCGCTCATCAGTAAAACAAAAAAATTTTATTTATATCTTTTACCTATCAGGTGCCCAGCAATAATGAATAAATTAGGAAATCATATTGTTTATATACCAAATAGTTACATACATCAACCAATCAATATCGAGTAAAGATTAGAAACTTATTTAGATTCGATCAAGTAATTCACACGCACACACAAGTTTAAACACATACATTATATTACTCATACAAGATTCACATGGAAATGCAGATCATAAACTTTCATTAACTAATCAAAACAACGCTTTTGATGTTGCATCGATATTGCAAATATGAGTAATATTATAGGGCATTGCATGAAAGTTATAAATTATTTCATCAAATTGTAACAAAATAAGAAAATATTACAGTGAATCGCATCAAAGTACTTAAATATTACAGCAAATTAATAAAATATTTCATTAAATAGCCATAAAGTTATAAAATATTACAGCCTAATTATAATATATTTTTTCGAATTGCAGCAAAATAATGAATCATTCCATCAAATTTAATCAAAGTTATAAAACATTACAGTGAATTGTAAAGATTTAATAAAACATTACAACAAATTATTTAAACAAAGTGATATATTATTTCATTGCAATATACTATATTTTACCATGTGAAAATGCAAGAGTTAATAAACAGTGTGTAGTACATTTTAAAATGTCAAATCAAACTATCTTGTAGAGAATTAAACTAGACCCATAAATTGTTACAATTAACACTCCATAAAAGCATGTAAACTATGTGAAAAGTGTCATTGTTTTAATAAAACATGTGTGTAGGACACACATCACAACACTTCAAATATGTGGATAAGCCATATTGTAAAGAATTACATTTTACAAACTTTATAAAATTATGGAAACTATATGAAAAGTATCAATTATACAACATGTGCAACACACATACCACAACATTTGAGATTTCAAATCAAGCCATACTATAGAGAAATTAATTATAACTACAGATTGTTACAAAAAACATAATAAACTTATGTTAAAGTAGTAGGATGTGAGCCCGTCAGATTCAAACCCCTTGGCTTACGTAATTATTACGTAACATTTGACCTCTGCACGCGCTGTTGCTACCTGGAGATTGACCTTTGTCCACTAGTTGCTACCTAGTAATTGACCTTTGGTCAGTGACCTCATGATTGCATCACTTGACCACTGACCAGTACACACTTATTGTGTCACTGGTCACTTATTACATCACTGGTCACTACTCGGAGACTAGTTACCGAACTGTTATTATGTCACGTAGTTGTGGACCAACACACCTACCTTCTAGAACCTCCACATACCTGCCTTCTAGAACCTTCCACACACCTACCTTCTAGAACTTTTGGTTCTTAAACATTTCACACACACACACACCAACCAACGATCCGCACAGATCCGTACTAATCCATACCCATCCGCACCAATCAGCGCCCAACACGCCTACAACTACGTCTACGACTAAGTCGTAGACTTAGCAAAATCACTCACTAGTACTATTGGTATTATTATTATACTTTTTACTTCATATAAACGTAAGAGTTTCGTTTACCTCATAGATTCACGTTACTTGCATGTGATATATTAAAAAATTATATTTAAATGAAATTTTTAATTGTTAATTAAATTATTACATAAAAAATTATAAAATAATCATTAAACATAATAAATTAAGATCAAACTCGTCTTAAAAATAAATGTTCAATTCTAAATTATTTAGCTTACTGACTATTTTGTTACTAGTATATTACATAACAATTTTATCAAAATAATCATAAAACTTTAATAATTTTCATGAAAATTTAAGTTTAAAACCACTATAGTATATTGATAGTTTATTTAATTAAAATCAAGTCACTCAAAACTTAAATTTGAATACTGGATTTACAATATTTTAAGAAAATAATTCAACAAGTTTAAAATTTCAACTTAACTAAATATAAAAAATTATACAATATTTACTTTACCAATTTCTATAAAATTTTAAATTTACATCAAATAAAATATATAGATTTATATTCTAATAAAAAATTTAATTATTAAAATAAAAAATTATTCGCCCACGATAGGAGTTGAACCCCCAAACGAATTATTACCGACACCACTGATGTAAGAATTTTGAAAATAACTCATTCAAGATAGGATTTAAACATTGGATTAGTTTATGAAAATAATTAATAGGATTATTTACATGTAAATACTTAACCAAATTCTATAAATTTATAGCAAATATACTGTTTCTAATGAAAATTCAATATTTTGATAATAATTCACCAAGTTAGTCGGATACTAATTTACAAGTTAAAATTAATCAAATGTCTATCAATTTGAGTCATTATATTTCCATAGATAACCGAATTGTTGCTGCCATCACAATTACCTTAATCCATCGTTTGATCTATATATAGATGTTCATTCTATATTTCTCGTACTCCACTATGTAATATTTCAATTCCAAGACCTCTATGACTCGCCAATCTTCCAACAGAAATTAAACAAAATCCAATGGGAAAAAGTAGAATAAATCAGTAGTGGGATGTGTCACATCCAGCACATGTCACATCCAGCACAGTACCCCCCCCGCTGAGAGAAAATTTTTCTAAGTCCAAAAATACAAAAAATTTTTAAGACAAAGACAATGACTCATTCAAGGTCATTGAAACAAAGACCATGACTCATTCAAGGTCATTGGATGACTCATCATATTTTTTCAAGGTCATTTAAACAAAGACCATGACTCATTCAAGGTCATTGGATGACTCATCATATTTTCAAGGTCATTTAAACAAAGACCATGACTCATTCAAGGTCATTGGATGACTCATCATATTTTTCAGGTCATTTAAACAAAGACCATGACTCATTCAAGGTCATTGGATGACTCATCATATTTTCAAGGTCATTTAAACAAAGACCATGACTCATTCAAGGTCATTGGATGACTCATCATATTTTTTCAAGGTCATTTAAACAAAGACCATGACTCATTCAAGGTCATTGGATGACTCGTCATATTTCCAAGGTCATTTAAACAAAGACCATGACTCATTCAAGGTCATTGGATGACTCATCATATTTTTTCAGGTCATTCAAAAGTAGGTCAAGGTCATTCAAAATTTCTCAAGGTCATATATTTTAAACATTTTTAAATTTAAATTTACTACTTATAAAAATAAGTAGTATATATTTGTACATTTATTTATTATTATTAAATTAAATTGTTTGTTTAATCAAGTCAATTATTTTATTATTATTATTATTATTATTATTTTTATTATTATTAATATTATTCTTTTTATTTTTATTATTATTTTTATTATTATTATTATTTTTATTATTATTTTTATTATTATTATTATTATTATTATTATTATTATTATATTAATATTTTTATTATTATTACAAGTTTTATTTATTAAGATTATAATTTTTATTATTATTATTACATGTTTTAATTTTTTTTTTTATTACAAGCTTTATTTATTATTAATATTATTCTTTTTATTTTTATTATTTTATTATTATTATTATTTTTATTATTATTATTATTAATATTATTCTTTTTATTTTATTATTATTTTATTATATTATTATTAATATTATTCTTTTTATTTTTATTATTATTTTTATTATTATTAATATTTTTATTATTATTACAAGCTTTATTTATTAAGATTATAATTTTTATTATTATTATTAATATTTTTATTATTATTACAAGTTTTATTTATTATTATTACATATTTTAATTTTTATTACAAGTTTTATTTATTAAGATTATAATTTTTATTATTATTATTACAAGTTTTATTTATTATTATTATATTTATTATTATTGATTATTACATATTTTAATTTTTATTACAAGTTTTATTTATTAAGATTATAATTTTTATTATTATTACATGTTTTAATTTTTTTTTATTACAAGCTTTATTTATTATTAATATTATTATTTTTATTATTATTATATTTATTATTATTATTATTACATATTTTAATTTTTATTACAGGTTTTAATTTTTATTACAAGTTTTATTTATTATTCTTTTTATTATTATTTTTATTTATTAATATAAATATTATTATCATTATTTTTATTACTTTTTATTAATAATACATATATATATATAATAAAACAAATACATAAAACAACTATATAAAAAACATCTATATAAAAACAACTATATATAAAAAAAAAACAACAACTTCATAAAAAGTAAATCAATTATTAATTATACAATTAAACAAATATCAAGTTTTATTTCACGTTTCTTCACGCTTGGCATTTGATTATGAAAATATTGCTAATAAAAATAATAATAATAAATTATAACAAATGAAAATACCAAAGAGAAATTTCACAATTTATTTTTATATACAAATTTGTTAATAAATATCAATAACATTCTCAAATATCTCATCAAATTGCTGATTGCGAACTGTTGGATCGGTTTCAGGCATGATTATATTACCACCAACATCAAGGACATCAACCCTCTATAATGACCATATGCAAAACTCGAGTTTTTCCCTACCCAAGCTCTTTGTCGTCATGATTATTTAATGCTATTTTAGAATTTTTAAAAGTGAACAGCTGATGATTTCGGGTCCCTATCCTAGTTTGAGGTACCGACATAATACTATTGTTATTATAACAATTCAAATATGATTGGTGTTTAATGTCGGTACCCGTAATTTTACACCCTTAGCTCGCATTGTTGATTTATTTCCTAGCAAGCTATAACATTTAGGGCGCAAGAAAAACCCACTCGCTATATCCTAACCTTTACTCTCATCCTTGAACTTGCCAATAACCGAGTCAAGTCGTCTAGAATATAAAGGATGAGAAGGATCATAATTTGATGTATCTAACAGATCATCCGAAATCATAGCTTTTAATAAAATTTCTAATTTTAAATTTTTTATCTCCAAAACGAAGCTATCTGTATCACCCGCTACTAGATTGATATCACAATTATAAATATCACGATATTTTTGTAACTCAACATACTGTAACTGGTACATCCGTAGTTTGGATAAATCTAGAACTGATTGACCGATATAACTAGGTCTATCCAAACATATTGAGTCCTTATTAAGATGAGCGGCAAAAAGATCATCAGTAATCTCTATTGTTTTTCTAAATGCCGGTTTTGACGAATATGTAATTATTTTTTCAGCTGAATTACATAATTGCAAATTCATCCTCTTTTTAAGGTTCTCAACAGATTTACCATACAGACTGTTGTTATACAATTTAAATAAATCTCTATATAATTCACTAACTGCATTTGCACGCAAGTTAGTGTTTTTATCGATATAATGTTTAAAAATAGGAGCTTGCTTGTATTTAATAGCTCTATGTATATGTGTAACCTTAGCCCGAGAGAAAGATAAAGCCGAGAGCTCCAATGAAGAACATAGTTCTTCTTAGGATAATGCGTTTAGCATTAACTTCTCAACTTTTGAATTTGGTGGCACATCTTTTCCGGTCCAATCGGAAAGTCATTTAGAAAATCATGTAAATTATCTGGAATCTCGATATCAACTTCCATAGTATATCCATATGGAAGGATTTCAATATCACACAACATTCGCACATTCATCAAACCTCATCCAAACCATCATACACCCAAGTAAAATCAGCGTAAGGAAGACTTTGCTGAGAGCCCAACCATACAGATTATTTATATCTATGTACAATAATTCTGTATCCTCTGAAGCAGCAATGTAATGTTGTTAACAAATGTTAACCCACCCCGTATTCCACCTTCGTAAAAATTGAACATTTCCATGTCTGTAAAAGTTCAATGGGTTCCGTTAATGTCATAAGCGCTGAAGCCCATGACATACCCGGAATTCCATAAAAGTTTAGAGGTTCAAGACCATTGTAAACAATAGCCTTGGCACGGAATTGTTGAAAATAGTCCGCAAGGAGGAATACATTAATTTAAGGTAAATTAACATATAATCACGCAAAGTCCTACAGTTTGCTGCGTCCAGATTAGTTGTGCCCTATCGTACTCATTTCACTTACGCCCTCCCAAATTGGAGGCAACTCATAAGTAGTCTCAAGAACTTCTCCGAAACAGCAAAATTATACGGAAAAATACCTTTACAGTCGACTATAGAACCTTGAAAGACAGACGAAGTCAATGAAGAGAAGTTAGCGTTTTCACAGCCTTAGCTAACGAACAATTAACAAATTGCATACTGTCGATAAAGCGAACAGCCAATTTGTTAATGTGAACAATTAATGAAATAAATTTTTCTGTAGAGGTCGGTATGATATCTAAATTCCATGAAGGAAAGCGATCGAGACCATATTTTAAAATATGGTGAAGGTCATACCTCTTAAATTATGAAAGACTATAGGTAGTAACGATAAAATCCTACGAGCTATATTACATTTTCGGCAAGCTGCCCCTAATAATTACCAGTAAAATGGCAATGATCTCTAACCGGATTTACAATCGGTTTTTTACATAAATAACAGGTTCGACAAGATTTAACTGTCGAACCTCACTGAAAGACATAGGCCTATCAATTTATCACCTTCCGAATCATAGTACGGAATAACAATTTCAGTTGCAATTTCCTCAATTTCTTAAGAAAATCAGGAATGCAATCAAGTCCGTAAAAGTAATAATATGATTTTGTGTTAGTATAATTATTAATTAATAAAAGGCCTGCTGCAATAGGCATATGAATTTGATGATGTCTATCATCAGGAGGTAAAACCGATTCAAAATCGGCATAAATCACAAAAGGTGGGGTGATATGTTTAGAATATTTAGGAATTCTAAATTTTATTTTCGGAGCGTGTATAGGGTTGTTGCCAGTCTGATTTTTTGGCGCATAATGCAACATGTGTATTGAATGCATTATCTAATCTAAACCCATTAAGGCAATGTGGACACCAACGACATCTAATTTGAATGTTACAGTCAGGGTTTTGATGGCAATTCATTAACCAGTTGATATTGGTCACAGCGGTATAATGATATCTATCATTATTTTCAAGTAGTAATAAATAAATAGGGTTTCCGTCAGTGACTTTGCTTCTATGGATCAAATTTAAATGAGGATGGTGAAAGACATAATTATCTGGAACCTCATCAATTATAACAGTTGGTGTGTACGAAAACACATTTATTGCTAATTTTTAAAGTCGAATTTTCTTTTCGAACTTTGGGATGTTTATTAATTTCATGGGACAATCCGTGATCTCATCGTACTCTAATTCGTCTAAAAAACTCGTATATTTAGAGACTCTTTGGGGGTTTTCACCAATTATATCTTTCTTTAATAAATAAAGAATAGAGTAAAGGAAGCACTTGTCGTCGTTGTTTTTTATATTTACTATGGCTCCTTTATTTTTCAATGCAGAAGGGGTTTTAATATATTTATGTCCAGACAAACGATTAATAGGAGCATATTTTGTTAAAATAAAGTGAATTTCCATAATATTAATAACACGCCATCCACTGCCTAAATGGGTGAATTGTTCTATTTTTTCATTAAGCTTATTAACCCCTTCACTTAAAAAGTTATCTGAAAATGTCTCCGCATTATTTGAAAAATAATTGTCACGGATCTCGCCATCTTTTTCAAATTTAATTAATATCGCGAATTGAATTTTAACGCTCCCCATTTATTTATCTCAAAATTAATTTATTACTGATTCGCTTAGTTAAAGTTACTGTAATTAGTTGCGCGTTAGATATATCAAAACGTAAAGTTTTGATAGCGCCATTTAATTTACTGAAATGTTCGGCTCATTCTCTAATACAGAACCTCCGAATTGTATAATATTTTCATTATTTATAGTAGGTATAGTATTTTCATTAATTATAATAGGTATATTATTTATAATTTTCATTTTTATATTTTCATTATTTATAAAGTATATTATTTATAATATTTTCATATTTATAGTATTTCATTAATTATAATAGGTATATTATTTATAATATTTTCATTATTTATAGTATTTTCATTATTTATAATAGGTATATATTATTTATAATATTTTCATTATTTATAATAGGTATATTATTTATAATATTTTCATTATTTATATAAAAATTTATATATTTAATATAATATTAGAGTCATCATCATCACTGATTTCGATGACTTCTTTTTTAATTATTTTATTTGGGATATTAATTTTAATAGGTGCAGCAGGTCTTTTATTCTTTTTATTTGATGTTTTTTTATTTTGTAGTATATTCAAAATATCGACGTATTTTTATTATTTCTTAAACATATTTATTTTACTCGACTTGAAAGAATTTAAATGAACCCCATGTTCCCTATAAAATTCTTTATATTTAATGTTCTGGGATGTTTTGCATATGGCGCAGATAAAAAAGTTGATACCATTAAATCTATGGCGGTAATATTTTTTCATTTCTTCATGGCAACTTTCATTATGTTGCAATGATGAGATGCAATATCTTGGATAAAAAGTGCCTAATAAAAATATTAAATTAAAAACCTATATAAAGTAACTATGATATAAAATATCTAATAATTCTAACAAATAAACCTATATACAATAATATTTGCATGCTCACTGCAAACTATTTAATAATTCTAATATATAAAACCTTAAATACAATAATATTTGCATGCTCACTGCAAACTATTAAATAATTCTAATAAATAAAACTTAAATACAATAATATTTGCATGCTCACTGCAAACTATTAAATAAAATATCTATTAAAATAATTCCTATATAATTCATATATATAATTCAATTACGTAAGATCTATAATAAAAATGTTTATATAATTCAAAAACTATTTGTTCAACTATATATGTTTATAATTTATTATGTTAATATATGTTTCAGTAATAATACTTTTTTAAAATATATTATAAATTAATGATATTTGAAGTATTATTAAATAATACTTTAAATTTCATCAATTTAAAAATATATTTATCATAAAAACTTTTTGAAATAAATAGATCCTTATTATAAATTTATTATAAATTATTATAAATTATTGATATTTGATGTAATATTTTAATAATACTTCAAATATCATTAACTTAATTTCGATAAATAAAAATAAATAAAAAACTAACATTTATCTCCTGATTCCGACGAATCATCATCCTCTATAGAAGAGAGGTCCTCCATATCTTCCCCAGTAACGAGGGCATCTCCAAAAACGGTGGCATAATTATTGTCATCCCCAGAAATGGGGCATCTCCAAAAAACGGTGGCATAATTATTGTCATCCCCAGAAATGGGGCATCTCCAAAAACGGTGGCATAATTATTGTCATCCCCAGAAATGGGGGCATCTCCAAAAACGGTGGCATTATGATGATCATCTGCATCCAAATCAACTAAAATGTTTTTTAAATATATAATAAAATTAAATTAAAATTTACCATCTTCGATAATATCCTCTTCGCTATCGCTGATAACAATTGTATCTTCGATTAAAATAACTTCTAAAATAATTTATAAATAAAACATATATAAAATTAAAATTTACCATCTTCGATAATATCCTCTTCGCTATCGCTGATAACAATTGTATCTTCGATTAAAATAACTTCTAAAATAATTTATAAATAAAACATATATAAAATTAAAATTTACCATCATCTTCGATAATTATAACATCATTTTCACGATCTAACTGATCTTGTATTCCTGTTAAAGTATACCAATCTAGAAAAATATAATAATAAAATTAAAAATAAATTAAAAATCCTTACCATTTTCATCGACCAACAATTGGCGTAAAATTCTTGAGTTCTCCATTTTAAAATTTTGAAATAATTGTGACAAATTCTACATTTGTCAATGTTTATAAAGAGAATAATATTTTCAGGATTTAGCCAATCACATTTAAGCAATACACACATATAGGTGAGAGATTTTTAGACATGTTTTCTTTGTAAAACACATGCAGTCTACACTGTGACTGCATGCGTTCTTTGTAAATCACATACATACTTTTGTTTGTATGTGTTTTCTTTGTAAATCACATACATACTTTTGTTTGCATGTGTTTTCTTTATTCAATTTTGTGTATGCATGCACTTATCATGTGATGATCACGCACTTATCTTGCACTGTCTTTGTGATCACGCACTTATCATGCACTGTCTTTGTGATGATGCATTATCTTTAATTAAACACATAATAATATTTATAATAATAATAATAAAAATAATATTAATAATAATAATATAAAAATATTAATAATAATAATAATATTAATAATAATAATATAAAATATTAATAATAATAATAATATTAATAATAATAATATAAAAATATTAATAATAAAAATAATAATAATAATATAAAAATATTAATAATAATAATAAAAATAATAATAATAATTATAATAATAATAATAATTATTATTATAATAATAATATTTATAAAAATAATAATAATAAGTAATAATAGAATAATAAAAATAATAATATTTATAAAAAGTAATAATAATAATAAATATTAATAGGTAAAACACAACAATAAACATTAATACATTTATTAATCATCAAATCTCTTGGATAATAACCAAGCTAAACAATGTTGACCACATGTTAAGGTCCATGGTTTTGATACATAGTTTTATTATAGACAATAGGTTTACCCATTGTTTGCAGTTTCGAAACCATTAAAGCCGGATAATAGAAACCCATAGGATCAAATACAAATATCTTGCTAGGCTTCATATATATTGCTAACCAATGTTCTCCACCGAGATGAGATGATTGAGTATTGACGATTATGGCTTGATTATTACGTAAATATGGAATTTTATCAAGAGGAAAAACCCCTAAAAATTCATGTCCTAGTATTTGTTTTCCAATTCGATAGACCTGAACAGAACTACATCAATAATATTAATAATACATTTAAAAACTTACTCCATGACAAACTATCATAAATTATCTATACATTTATACCAACAACGTTTGAACTTCGTTCAAACCAACACTGTTCTGTTTGCAGTTATTTGAACTTCATTTTCAAACACTCCATATATTACAACATGTACCGGTTCAGTTGTAGCTTTAGCAAACTTTATATCTAATCGTAAATTACCATTTTGAGGTAATTGACTCTGATTTAAATCGAAATCGGGTGCCAAAACAAATGTGAAGAATGGATATTTGCTTTTAAAATCTTCAAGAGTTATACCACAATTAAGGTTTTTATCCAAATAACCCATATTTCTAACTATACTCTGCATATATGTAGCACAATAATTATCATTTTCGAAATCTTGAGTATATGTTTCTCTTTAATCACTATTTTTCGATAAAGTTAGCGATGTTACACCAAAGTTTTTGAAAATTGAGCTCGATGTTAAGTATGATCCATTATATTGAGATTCACTTTGAAATGTTACCAATATAAAGTTGGGCATTCTTCTATCTCCAAATATTTGTTCCTTATAGAAAGAAGCTGAACCCTTAGCAATAGCAAATTGAACAATTTCCTTTGTTTTCAATGGATATATTGCATGCTTAGAATTAAGCCCCAATTGATGACCTGCTAATACAGAAAGCTCAACACGAACTCTTCTTACCAATAATTTTGCATCAACTAATTGAAGAATTGGTGCTGTGGTAGCACTTGTTAGTGATAATGCCGAATCAGATCTTTTCAATCTAATGTGTACATTAACACCTGGGAGTAAATATTTCGGTTGATCCATAAAATCGAGTTGTAATGATGAGCACATGGTAAATAATTTCGATCCTTTAATCCACTTTTTCCTATCATCATCACTACCATAACCCATAGGAGTTAAACATGTATTTTTAGTATCACTATTGTAATTTATAATAGTTTCTATTAGAGCTTTGTGAATATATGTACTGTTACCACCCTCAATCTTGATATTATTAAATCCTAGAACTGCATCTTTAAAAAGCGTATGAAACAAGAAATTGTTTGGTATTACATCACTAGGTTCACCCAACGGTTTTCTATCTTTATCTACAACTTTGATCTGAACAGTTAACAATGTATCGTTCAAATCTAGATATTCAGTTTGGGAACCATTAATATAAAATTCAATATCAGTTCTACTATCCATAATAGAATTCATCGGGAATACATCTTCAAAGGCCCCCATTTCAATTACTGCTTGGGGAGACGGTCTATCAAATAAGCACAATTCAGATTTACCACAAATCATTTTTGAAATATAGTTCCATGTCCTTTCATTCGTTTGTTTATATGTTTATGATGTCTTTTACGTTTTTGAGCTGGTGCCGGTGCTGGTTCCTGTTTTTGAAACATACCTGCAACACTAGGTAGAACTTTCCCTAACTCGGATAATGCATTTGATTTCAGAGATGGCAATATTTTCTGCTCATTCATTATCACATCTTTAGCAGTTTTCATACCAAAACTACCAAGGCGTTTAAGAATAGGAAGTGCAAATCTACCAATTGTTCTCAACCAACCTGATCCATACTGTTTACCAATAAAATATGGTAATTCGCCACCACTTTGGCTACCACTATACATACTAATAATATCGTTATTGGCCATCTAATTTACGAAAATGTAATGTCAAATGAGTTTTTGTATCTTTACTAAACTCAATAAATTTACCACTATCATCACGAATATTTATTTCTATATTGTTTATACATGATGTTGATACCGGTAAGTACATGGGATTATCGATATTTATATTGACAACTTCATCCTGGTCATGTTTATCAACCCAAACAGATTTCAAAAGAGGAACCAAAGAATCACCAACAATTATAGGGTCGATGATGTTAGTATATATGAACATTTGCCTATGAAGTTTTATTATTTTTGGTTTGCGTACACCAAAAGCACTTGTCCTATATGTTTGCTTATCTAATCCCAATGTATTAGCCAAATTTTTATCAAATGTAATTTCACAAATGTTATTATTCAGACTGAATTTACATAATCCATCTTTAACAAATTCAATAGTTTTAAATATATGTAAACAATTGAATGAAATATATTTATGTAATTCTTCAAGTGTTTCAATATATAAATCATTAGTAAATGTAAATGTCTCTTCAACTTCATTAATATATGATAGTGATATTTTGATGTTTTCGATTGTTACACTTTTTTCATCAAATGTTTTGAAACGTATTAGGTATTCAGTACCAGGAACAACAATGCTAAGCTTATCACAACCCATTCGCTTGGCATCCTCAATACTTTCAAACTTTATTGTAAATGGACTATAATCACAACTAACATTCAATCCATCTTTGAAAAACATGCCACAATTTTCATCTAAATCTGATTCGGAATATGACAATATCGTTCAAAATTATTGATTGAGAAAATACCACTACAGGTTTTGGGTACACGTTTCTTGTAACCGATTTTACAATGACTATAAAATGGGAATGTATTGTACACAAATGTAAAGTCTTGCAAAGCAACTTCCCAATTTCCATGTAAATAAATGGGATTTTGAAGATCAACCATAAATTTACTTGCTTGATTTTCCGGATGGATTAGTGGGCAACTATTACTCGGTAAAATTGTATAGAAACTCATTTTACTAGGTCTTTTGATGATATCCATGAGGGTTTTTGATATCCATGCCATTTGACATAGTATTGTTTATCCTTACCCACCATTTTAGTTTTCAATATTTTCTGAATTCTGAACACTGTAGGTTTGGAAATAACTTGTAATTCCTGTTCATAGAATTTCCCTTGTATTAAATTGTTATCACTATCTTTAATAACATACATTACAGGACTCTGTTTAGTATTAATTTTAGTAATTTGAAATACCTCATCACTCCAATTACTATCGAAATTTTTGACTGATACTGATTAACCAATCAGAATCATGCATGATAAGTGCATGATAATTGCATGTTAATTGCGTGACTGTATGTAAATTAACTAGTTGAGTTTTATGATTTTACACATATCATCTATATATAAAATGTATTATAATTTTTATTATTTTTACTATTATTATTACTACTATTATTATTATTATTATTATTATTATTATTTTTATTATTAATATTATTACTATTATTATTACTATTATTATTACTATACTAATAAAATTACTATTATTACTATTATTATTATTACCAAAACTAACAAAAATAAAACTATTACTATTATTATTATTATTATTATTACCAAAACTAACAAAAATAAAACTATTACTATTATTATATTAATATTATTACCAAAACAATAACAATAAAACTATTATTACCAACACTAACAAAACAAAACAAAAAATAAAATTCAATACATTTATTTTCGAAAAAGTTGGTATTTCGAAGAATTTCTAACTGATTTTGCCAGGCACCATTCCACATAGCGCTGGTATCGAAAATCGCAGCAGCTACAACCAGAATACAAGGGTATTCGGGTTCCATCTCCTTTGGTCTTCTGTCAAGCTTAATATCCCATAGAGCTTGATCAATTATGTTAAAATCCATATGTTGGTGGTTGTATAGACCAAATCTGGAATTACTGATTCAGGCTGGTCTTTGACTATTGCTCTGAGTTGAGGATAGAAAAAGAATAACCTTTCCAGTAATACGGCCTGATATTTATCTGGAAACAAAGATATTAATATTAATAAATAATAAATAATAAATTTACCATAATTTTCGATATCTTTTTTGCTTAATTTTGTGCTTGAAGTATTTCCATTTTAAAAATGAAATAAAATGAATAAGCAAGTTGTTTTAATCAATCATTAGCCAATCAGATATCGACCAATCCGGTGATTTCATTTTGTATATCACAAACAATATTTTTGTACTCTAGATTTCGCACCCTAATATAACTATTTTGCCACTAGCAAACACGTTAACACACATTGGGTTGTATTTTAAAAGCCTCAGTGCAGGAAATAATTCTGGTTCGAACATACAAAGACATTTTTTGACATGTTGTATAGATTGATAGATTGTCCTATATCCATGGTAACTGTAATTGACTGTATTTTAAGATCCTTTATTCTATATTGTAATTTATTGACATCTAAAGGTTTCTTACATCCCATGATTCTGCATTGCCGGATTTGAAAAATATTATAGGGTATTTTCCACTCCTATCTACAATTTGCTGGGGTTTACCATTTGGAAACGTCATTTTGATACATCGAAAGTTCCTTTATAATTTATATTTGATAACATAATTAAACAATAAAGAAATATTAAGCTATATATATAATTTTAGGAAGAGTTCATTAAATCATATAATATAAACAAAAACTATAATTATACAAATTAATAATGGAATTAAGAAATGATGCGGTATATCAAATCGTGGCCCAAGTGGTAGTGGTAAAACTATGTTTGTGTGTAAATTACTGAAATCTAATTTATTTCAAACAAAATTCAACAAGATTTATTGCATAAGGGTGCAGATGAAGAACATGGATTAACTCAAGATAATTTCTGTAAATTGAAAAACATGAAAATAGTAAAGGGTTCGATAAAAACTGGTCAAGTCGATTAAGGAAAGGTGATGTCATCATTATTGATGATTTGTATCAGGAAGCTAATAAAGAAAAGGATTTTAATAATTTATTCACAAAAATCAGTAGACACGTTGGTGTTACTGTGATCTTTATTACTCAAATCTATTTTCATCAGGGTGGCGCCCATCGAACAAGGAATTTAAATGTTCAATATTTAGTTATTTTCAAGAATCCTAGAGATGCAACAGTTATTGATTTTCTTGCTCGACAGGCATACCCTAATAATCGTAATTTTCTCATCAGTGCATTTCAAGATGCTACAAATCACCACATGGATATATATTTCTTGATTTCACACAACAATGCAATGACGATTTAAGGGTAAAAACCGATATTTTCAATAAAGAAGGTGCCATGGTATATAAACAAAGTTGAAAACTTTAACATGTAAATATGTTTATGAAATCCAGGCTTAAAAATATCCGAAAACTTAGACAGAGTATTAAAAAGACTATAAATAAAGTTCCACCAAAAACCAGTTATACACCATCTAAAAAGCTAATAACTGAGAATTACCCTGCAATGAATCTAATTTCGAAAAACATTATTAAAAAGAGTAAGAAAATAGATAAAATTGTAAAAAATCATAGGAGTTTCCCATATTTTAATGCATTGTTAAAGCTTCGAGTATGAAAACAATGTCTATTTTACAATCATTTCCAACTTTTGTTGTCGATGATTTACTCAAAATTCTATTAAAAGTAGTCAGAGGTAAAATTAAAATCAGTAATTCTAAAAAACTAGTACTGAATAAACATCGTAAGCCTTTGTTATCACTAGTAAATAATAAAAATCGTAAGCAAATGAGAAAAATCATATATAAACAACAAGGTGGTTTTATTGGAGCAATGTTACCATTAGCATTATCATTATTATCACAATAAACGATGGGGCAATCATTACCTAATGTTAAATTAAAATTTAAATCATCTTGTTGTAATGGAGAAGATTTGGACGAACCCAGAAGACGAAGCAGGTTTCGGTGGAGTGGCAAAGTTAAAGAAAAGAGTCCCAAAGTCGAAAAAGGAAACGCAAAAGTGGTTGTCAGATCAGCTTGCGTACAGTTTAAACAAACCAATGCGGAAAAGATTTCCAACGAGAGCTTATAAAACATTCGGTATTAATGATTTATGGCAAATGGATTGATGGAGATGATACCGTATTCGAAAATTAACAAGGTTATAAATATATTTTAACGTGTATTGATGTTTTCAGTCGTTTTGCTCGCGGTGTACCAACAAAGACAAAATCTGCAGAGGAAATATCTAAAGCAATTAACTCAATGTTTAAAAATGAGCATCCAGACAATTTGCAAACCGATTTAGGTATTATTATTATTATTATTATTATTATTATTATTATAATTATTAATATTATTATTATTATTATTATTATTATAGGCAAGGAGTTTTACAATAGTAAAGTTAAGCAAATCCTGGATCGTCTCAAAATAAATCATTATTCTGTACATTCTCAATACAAAGCCGCACATGTTGAAAGATTTAACCGGACATTGAGGGATAGATTGAAGAAATATTTCGTGCATCAAGGTAATAAAATATGGATAAATGTATTACCGAAAATACTTGTTAGTTATAATAATTCATCACATCGAGGTCTGAATGGTTTGAGACCCGTAGATATCAGCTCGAAAACATTAGCTAAATCAGTACGATCTAAAACAGTTGCTATTACAAAACCAAAATATAAAGTTGGTGATTACGTTAGAATTAGTAAAATATCTGCTTCACCTTTCATCAAAAATTTCGATAGTAATTGGAGTGATGAGGTATTTCAAATTACTAAAATTAATACTAAACAGAGTCCTGTAATGTATGTTATTAAAGATAGTGATAACAATTTAATACAAGGGAAATTCTATGAACAGGAATTACAAGTTATTTCCAAACCTACAGTGTTCAGAATTCAGAAAATATTGTAAACTAAAATGGTGGGTAAGGATAAACAATACTATGTCAAATGGCATGGATATCAAAAACCCTCATGGATATCATCAAAAGACCTAGTAAAATGAGTTTCTATACAATTTTACCGAGTAATAGTTGCCCACTAATCCATCCGGAAAATCAAGCAAGTAAATTTATGGTTGATCTTCAAAATCCCATTTATTTACATGGAAATTGGGAAGTTGCTTTGCAAGACTTTACATTTGTGTACAATACATTCCCATTTTATAGTCATTGTAAAATCGGTTACAAGAAACGTGTACCCAAAACCTGTAGTGGTATTTCTCAATCAATAATTTTGAACGATATTGTCATATTCCGAATCAGATTTTAGATGAAAATTGTGGCATGTTTTTCAAAGATGGATTGAATGTTAGTTGTGATTATAGTCCATTTACAATAAAGTTTGAAAGTATTGAGGATGCCAAGCGAATGGGTTGTGATAAGCTTAGCATTGTTGTTCCTGGTACTGAATACCTAATACGTTTCAAAACATTTGATGAAAAAAGTGTAACAATCGAAAACATCAAAATATCACTATCATATATTAATGAAGTTGAAGAGACATTTACATTTACTAATGATTTATATATTGAAACACTTGAAGAATTACATAAATATATTTCATTCAATTGTTTACATATATTTAAAACTATTGAATTTGTTAAAGATGGATTATGTAAATTCAGTCTGAATAATAACATTTGTGAAATTACATTTGATAAAAATTTGGCTAATACATTGAGATTAGATAAGCAAACATATAGGACAAGTGCTTTTGGTGTACGCAAACCAAAAATAATAAAACTTCATAGGCAAATGTTCATATATACTAACATCATCGACCCTATAATTGTTGGTGATTCTTTGGTTCCTCTTTTGAAATCTGTTTGGGTTGATAAACATGACCAGGATGAAGTTGTCAATATAAATATCGATAATCCCATGTACTTACCGGTATCAACATCATGTATAAACAATATAGAAATAAATATTCGTGATGATAGTGGTAAATTTATTGAGTTTAGTAAAGATACAAAAACTCATTTGACATTACATTTTCGTAAATTAGATGGCCAATAACGATATTATTAGTATGTATAGTGGTAGCCAAAGTGGTGGCGAATTACCATATTTTATTGGTAAACAGTATGGATCAGGTTGGTTGAGAACAATTGGTAGATTTGCACTTCCTATTCTTAAACGCCTTGGTAGTTTTGGTATGAAAACTGCTAAAGATGTGATAATGAATGAGCAGAAAATATTGCCATCTCTGAAATCAAATGCATTATCCGAGTTAGGGAAAGTTCTACCTAGTGTTGCAGGTATGTTTCAAAAACAGGAACCAGCACCGGCACCAGCTCAAAACGTAAAAGACATCATAAACATATAAACAAACGAATGAAAGGACATGGAACTATATTTCAAAAATGATTTGTGGTAAATCTGAATTGTGCTTATTTGATAGACCGTCTCCCAAGCAGTAATTGAAATGGGGGCCTTGAAGATGTATTCCCGATGAATTCTATATGGATAGTAGAACTGATATTGAATTTTATATTAATGGTTCCCAAACTGAATATCTAGATTTGAACGATACATTGTTAACTGTTCAGATCAAAGTTGTAGATAAAGATAGAAAACCGTTGGTGAACCTAGTGATGTAATACCAAACAATTTCTTGTTTCATACGCTTTTTAAAGATGCAGTTCTAGATTTAATAATATCAAGATTGAGGTGGTAACAGTACATATATTCACAAAGCTCTAATAGAAACTATTATAAAATTACAATAGTGATACTAAAAATACATGTTTAACTCCTATGGGTTATGGTAGTGATGATGATAGGAAAAAGTGGATTAAAGGATCGAAATTATTTACCATGTGCTCATCATTACAACTCGATTTTATGGATCAACCGAAATATTTACTCCCAGGTGTTAATGTACACATTAGATTGAAAAGATCTGATTCGGCATTATCACTAACAAGTGCTACCACAGCACAATTCTTCAATTAGTTGATGCAAAATTATTGGTAAGAAGAGTTCGTGTTGAGCTTTCTGTATTAGCAGGTCATCAATTGGGGCTTAATTCTAAGCATGCAATATATCCATTGAAAACAAAGGAAATTGTTCAATTTGCTATTGCTAAGGGTTCAGCTTCTTTCTATAAGGAACAAATATTTGGAGATAGAAGAATGCCCAACTTTATATTGTAACATTTCAAAGTGAATCTCAATATAATGGATCATACTTAACATCGAGCTCAATTTTCAAAAAACTTTGGTGTAACATCGCTAACTTTATCGAAAAATAGTGATTAAAGAGGAAACATATACTCAAGATTTCGAAAATGATAATTATTGTGCTACATATATGCAGAGTATAGTTAGAAATATGGTTATTTGGATAAAAACCTTAATTGTGGTATAACTCTTGAAGATTTTAAAGCAAATATCCATTCTTCACATTTGTTTTGGCACCCGATTTCGATTTAAATCAGAGTCAATTACCTCAAAATGGTAATTTACGATTAGATATAAAGTTTGCTAAAGCTACAACTGAACCGGTACATGTTGTAATATATGGAGTGTTTGAAAATGAAGTTCAAATAACTGCAAACAGAACAGTGTTGGTTTGAACGAAGTTCAAACGTTGTTGGTATAAATGTATAGATAATTTATGATAGTTTGTCATGGAGTAAGTTTTTAAATGTATTATTAATATTATTGATGTAGTTCTGTTCAGGTCTATCGAATTGGAAAACAAATACTAGGACATGAATTTTTAGGGTTTTTCCTCTTGATAAAATTCCATATTTACGTAATAATCAAGCCATAATCGTCAATACTCAATCATCTCATCTCGGTGGAGAACATTGGTTAGCAATATATATGAAGCCTAGCAAGATATTTGTATTTGATCCTATGGGTTTCTATTATCCGGCTTTAATGGTTTCGAAACTGCAAACAATGGGTAAACCTATTGTCTATAATAAAACTATGTATCAAAAACCATGGACCTTAACATGTGGTCAACATTGTTTAGCTTGGTTATTATCCAAGAGATTTGATGATTAATAAATGTATTAATGTTTATTGTTGTGTTTTACCTATTAATATTTATTATTATTATTACTTTTATAAATATTATTATTTTTATTATTCTATTATTACTTATTATTATTATTTTTATAAATATTATTATTATAATAATAATTATTATTATTATTATTAATTATTATTATTATTATTTTTTTATATTATTATATTTTTATATTATTATTATTATTTTTATTATTAATATTTTTATATTATTATTATTAATATTATATTATTATTAATATTTTATATTATTATTATTAATATTATTATTATTATATATTTTTATATTATTATTATTAATATTATTTTTATTATTATTATTATAAATATTATTATGTGTTAATTAAAGATAATGCATCATCACAAAGACAGTGCATGATAAGTGCGTGATCACAAAGACAGTGGCAAGATAAGTGCGTGATCATCACATGATAAGTGCATGCATACACAAAATTGAATAAAGAAAACACATGCAAACAAAAGTATGTATGTGATTTACAAAGAAAACACATACAAACAAAAGTATGTATGTGATTTTACAAAGAACGCATGCAGTCACAGTGTAGACTGCATGTGTTTTACAAAGAAAACATGTCTAAAAATCTCTCACCTATATGTGTGTATTGCTTAAATGTGATTGGCTAAATCCTGAAAATATTATTCTCTTTATAAACATTGACAAATGTAGAATTTGTCACAATTATTTCAAAATTTTAAAATGGAGAACTCAAGAATTTTACGCCAATTGTTGGTCGATGAAAATGGTAAGGATTTTTAATTTATTTTTAATTTTATTATTATATTTTTCTAGATTGGTATACTTTAACAGGAATACAAGATCAGTTAGATCGTGAAAATGATGTTATAATTATCGAAGATGATGGTAAATTTTAATTTTATATATGTTTTATTTATAAATTATTTTAGAAGTTATTTTAATCGAAGATACAATTGTTATCAGCGATAGCGAAGAGGATATTATCGAAGATGGTAAATTTTAATTTTATATATGTTTTATTTATAAATTATTTTAGAAGTTATTTTAATCGAAGATACAATTGTTATCAGCGATAGCGAAGAGGATATTATCGAAGATGGTAAATTTTAATTTAATTTTATTATATATTAAAAAACATTTTAGTTGATTTGGATGCAGATGATCATCATAATGCCACCGTTTTTGGAGATGCCCCATTTCTGGGGATGACAATAATTATGCCACCGTTTTTGGAGATGCCCCATTTCTGGGGATGACAATAATTATGCCACCGTTTTGGAGATGCCCCCATTTCTGGGATGACAATAATTATGCCACCGTTTTTGGAGATGCCCTCGTTACTGGGGAAGATATGGAGGACCTCTCTTCTATAGAGGATGATGATTCGTCGGAATCAGGAGATAAATGTTAGTTTTTTATTTATTTTTATTTATCGAAATTAAGTTAATGATATTTGAAGTATTATTAAAATATTACATCAAATATCAATAATTTATAATAATTTATAATAAATTTATAATAAGGATCTATTTATTTCAAAAGTTTTATGATAAATATATTTTTAAATTGATGAAATTTAAAGTATTATTTTAATAATACTTCAAATATCATTAATTTATAATATATTTTAAAAAAGTATTATTACTGAAACATATATTAACATAATAAATTATAAACATATATAGTTGAACAAATAGTTTTTGAATTATATAAACATTTTTATTATAGATCTTACGTAATTGAATTATATATATGAATTATATAGGAATTATTTTAATAGATATTTTATTTAATAGTTTGCAGTGAGCATGCAAATATTATTGTATTTAAGGTTTTATTTATTAGAATTATTTAATAGTTTGCAGTGAGCATGCAAATATTATTGTATTTAAGGTTTTATATATTAGAATTATTAAATAGTTTGCAGTGAGCATGCAAATATTATTGTATATAGGTTTATTTGTTAGAATTATTAGATATTTTATATCATAGTTACTTTTATATAGGTTTTTAATTTAATATTTTTATTAGGCACTTTTTATCCAAGATATTGCATCTCATCATTGCAACATAATGAAAGTTGCCATGAAGAAATGAAAAAATATTACCGCCATAGATTTAATGGCATCAACTTTTTTATCTGCGCCATATGCAAAACATCCAGAACATTAAATATAAAGAATTTTATAGGGAACATGGGGTCATTTAAATTCTTTCAAGTCGAGTAAATAAATATGTTTAAGAAAATTAATAAAAATAACGTCGATATTTTGAATATACTACAAAATAAAAAAACATCAAATAAAAAGAATAAAAGACCTGCTGCACCTATTAAAATTAATATCCCAAATAAATAATTAAAAAAGAAGTCATCGAAATCAGTGATGATGATGACTCTAATATTATAAATAATGAAAATATTATAAATAATATACCTATTATAAATAATGAAAATATTATAAATAATATACCTATTATAAATAATGAAAATACTATAAATAATGAAAATATTATAAATAATATACCTATTATAAATTAATGAAAATACTATAAATAATGAAAATATATAAATAATATAACTATTATAAATAATAAAATACTATAAATAATGAAAATATTATAAAATTAAAAAATACCTATTATAATTAATGAAAATACTATACCTACTATAAATAATGAAAATATTATACAATTCGGTGGTTCTGTATTAGAGAATGAGCCGAACATTTCAGTAAATTTAAATGGCGCTATCAAAACTTTACGTTTTGATATATCTAACGCGCAACTAATTACAGTAACTTTAACTAAGCGAATCAGTAATAAATTAATTTTTGAGATAAATAAAATGGGGAGCGTTAAAATTCAATTCGCGATATTAATTAAATTTGAAAAAGATGGCGAGATCCGTGACAATTATTTTTCAAATAATGCGGAGACATTTTCAGATAACTTTTTAAGTGAAGGGGTTAATAAGCTTAATGAAAAAATAGAACAATTCACCCATTTAGGCAGTGGATGGCGTGTTATTAATATTATGGAAATTCACTTTATTTTAACAAAATATGCTCCTATTAATCGTTTGTCTGGACATAAATATATTAAAACCCCTTCTGCATTGAAAAATAAAGGAGCCATAGTAAATATAAAAAACAACGACGACAAGTGCTTCCTTTACTCTATTCTTTATTTATTAAAGAAAGATATAATTGGTGAAAACCCCAAAGAGTCTCTAAATATACGAGTTTTTAGACGAATTAGAGTACGATGAGATCACGGATTGTCCCATGAAATTAATAAACATCCCAAAGTTCGAAAAGAAAAATTCGACTTTAAATTAGCAATAAATGTGTTTTCGTACACACCAAACTGTTATAATTGATGAGGTTCCAGATAATTATGTCTTTCACCATCCTCATTTAAATTTGATTCCATAGAAGCAAAGTCACTGACGGAAACCCTATTTATTTATTACTACTTGAAAATAATGATAGATATCATTATACCGCTGTGACCAATATCAACTGGTTAATGAAATTGCCATCAAACCCTGACTGTAACATTCAAATTAGATGTCGTTGGTGTCCACATTGCCTTAATGGGTTTAGATTAGATAATGCATTCAATACACATGTTGCATTATGCGCCAAAAATCAGACTGGCACAACCCTATACACGCTCCCGAAAATAAAAATTTAGAATTCCTAAATTATTCTAAACATATCACCCCACCTTTTGTGATTTATGCCGATTTTGAATCGGTTTTACCTCCTGATGATAGACATCATCAAAATTCAAT